>JAALXK010000460.1:0-22034 GCA_012977745.1 Fusarium anguioides | reverse complement strand
TTCAATGATATGTTGGTATTGTTGTACATGTTCAACCCCCGATTAAACTCCTTTAAACGACTCGCTCGTTTGACTCGCCCTCTGCGATAATTGGAACGCCCAGACCGCGGTCTGGGCTCTGGAGGACGAGTTGCTCGTGTCGTCGTGCTCGTAGAAACTCGGCCACGCTCTTGATAAGAAGGAACCAGCCGACCACCATGAGCACGTATCCTAGCCACTCTCCTCCGCTAATGCTACCGAGATCGCTGTCTGTTACGTCGCCTTGCTTGAAGTTGTGAGAGTTTGGGTCGGGAGGAGCAGCGTAACCATCGGGGCCGCTCATCGCTGGGGGTTCGTCTTCTGAAACGCCCTTCATGTAGAAACCGTATTGAATAAGGGTGATGCCAAGACCAGCGCGAGAACCGTTCTTGGCGGCGTGGGTTGAGTGGAGGAGATATGTAAGAAGGAAACCGACGAGTTGGAAAGATGTTGAGATCATGCCGTTCCAGACAAATGAGAAGAATGATCCAACTGGCATGCCGTCGATATAAACCTCGTCGGGTCCGCCCATGCCAGGAGCGAGAATAGTCGTCTCCCAGTATGGAGGAGCAGCATCGGCCGCGGCTTGTTCGTAGGACTGTTAAAAGTTAGTGGCAGATCGTTGAACCCGACTTGGGTGACATACAGGTGGTAGTTCATCCTTCTCGGGATCACTGCTGCCTCTTTCCGGACGCGCAGATAAATTGGCAAAGACACCATCCGATCCGGAGCCTCCTCCCATAATTCTTGTTGACCTTGAGCCGGACGGCGTTGGTGCCGGGGCAGCCGGTTGAACAGGTGGTTGTATCGTATTGACATTTTCCATAGATGGTGTGGAGTTTTGTCGCATCAATCGCCTCCGGTCATCAACCTCATCGTCACTATCGTCATCATCGTCAAAGGCATCAGCGAGGGTAGAATCGACCTGTCGCGTGGGTTGAGGAGAAGAGGCTCGGGAACGAAACGAGGGAGGTGGCGAGTGGGGGGTCGGATGAGAGAGATTGTTGTTGTCGTTTCGGGCGCCAAAGTCGTCCTCGTCTTGGGCGTTAACCTTGAAAATATCGTCAGTATTTTAATCGGTATCGGGTGATGGGCTATCGCGAACTTACTCGTTCGTATCGTCCTGACATGATGGGCTAATTCGTTCGTCTAGCGAGCGGTGTTGTCGGGCTGCCTCCCGAATCCGCTTACCAAAGAGGAAAATACGCGATGTCGTAGGAAGAAAGATTTGTATGGGAGCAGATGAAGGGAGAAACAAGAAAAGGAGAAAGGGAGAGAGACAATCTAGACGAAAACGGTACGAAAAAAAAGAAAAGTAAGGGATCTCAAGGAACGACGGGCGAAAGAGTTTATTGGGTTGAGTTTGGTTTGGTTGGTGTTGGCTTTGAAGATTGGATGCGATTACGAAACGAGGAGAAAGTCTTGGTCTGGTCTGGTCTGGTCTGGCACTTAGGTGGACTGGAAGCCTACGCACGCCGGGCTTAGTCGATTTGCGGCCGGCGGCTGTATTCGAATTCGGTATCGCCACAGTGTGGATAACATCAAGGGGCCAATTTAGAAGGGTCTTTCAGGGGACAGGGCCTCGGGGCACATAAAACATCAGACGTGGGAGGTAATAAGAGTCATAAGGCTAATATCTGTTTAATAAAAAAAAATTCTTAAATTATACATAAACTTAAGGAAGATTTAGGTAATTTTATAAGGTGACTCTCTAAATCTAATAGTCTACCTAAGAGATAGACCTATATCTGATGTTTTGTGTCTCGAGGTTTAAACGCCGAAGTATCCGCCATGCGAAACGCAGTGGCGCACTGTATCGTGACTTTAGAAGCCTCGGGCTGATTGAGGTGCAGGATTGGGCGGACTTTTATTTAAACTCACAGCCCCTGATCAAAGTTCAAGGGGCACAGTCAATAACAAAGAAGACTCACACTCAATACAGAGTGTGCCGTGTCTTTCTTGGCTTCTTTGTATGGAATTCCATAGAAATAAATGACAAGACGTATCGAAGGCATCAATGAACTGACTCAAAGTTGAAAGTGGGCTGTGTCAGGTTACGTCGGATCCACCTCCACAATTGAATCACATCACGAGCTTGTCCTCTTCAGGTTGAAGAATGGATGAGGTCAATCATTTTCAAGGGTCTCGTGGCAGCCTGAGCCCTGAGGCAATTGACGCCTGACCCAATCATTTGCTTTTCAATCACAGTCTTGATAACAGATAGCACTGTATAGACACACTGTCATTTGGAATTTAGAATTCTCGGATGGTTGACGTCGTGATATTGGTTTGAAAGAAAAGTTCAGTTCAAACACAGCACTTCTCATTTCACAATGTCGCGCTCATTAGCAGTAAGTCAACCTCTAAAATCATGCGAGCGACCCAAACTTCAATAGCTAATTCTGGTCTACAGCAAAAAATCTACTCCGACGTCTTTGCGCGCTGGCCGAAGCAAGCCCTTCGTCCCGATCACCAACTCCAAGATGTCCTAGGCAAAGCCGTAACCGAGCGATTCCAAACCCCCAATCCCTCCATGGAGGTCGAAGAGCTTCAAAAGGCCCGAGCGCTACAATTCCTTCTGCAAGACCGATACAACGATAGAGTATGCACGACGATATAACGATTAAACACCGGTGCTAATGTTTGGATAGTTTAAGCTCAGAGGACGGTTGCTCGAGCCACAGAGTCAACCGACATATTTCACGGATCTAATTAAAGAAATCGACGAGGCGCCTAATAGATCATGGTTCGAGAGGTTGGGCAAGAGGTTGACAGGATTGATTCGGTTTCAGTAATTGATGGACGAGAAAATGAACAAATGCTAGACAAAGAATCCCAAAGAAGGATGTACTGGCATATGATGTGTATATGTATAGTACTTGTACATTATATCAAAAGCGATTCCCCATACCGCATGTGTACCAATGTCCAACGCCTCTAGATACCTCATCCCTGCTTCTCTTATCTAGATATACTTCTCATCTGGATCTATCTTGTTAAACCAGGTCTGGATCTGCTCATACGCCGTAAACACCAACCCTCCCGAAACAACCAACCTCGCCAACCGGGGCAGCGCACCACTCCAGAACGTCAAAACACCCTCCTGCTTGAAGATCGTAGTCGCGCACTTGAAGCTATTTCCATATGTCTTCTTGGCCTCGATACTCTGCATGCGAGTCTTGATTGTATCAAGAGGTTGCGTCACATACACAGTGATAAGACCGGCCAGTCCACCAATTCCAAAAGTTCCCACGGCGCCGAGCTTTTCACCGGGTGCTGTGTAGGACTCGGCCATTTGCTTGAAGAATGTATAGGCGGTGAAGCGTGTTGCGCTGTTGGCCGCTTGTCGGGCTGTCGTGGGGACGAAGCCTTGGAAGAAACCTCGAATACCACGTTCGCGGGCGATGATGGGGACGGCGTGGAGGAAGCCGCGCAACCTAGGCTTGGGGGATTTGCGGTCATCAATTCTATAATTGTTAGCTTGGGTATTCTAGAAAAGGTGGTAAACTTACAGAGTGGTCTTGATACTCTCGGTGGGAGTCACAGCAAGCAATGACTCTGTGACTCCAGCTCCGAAACCCGCAATGACAGTTCGAGGCCCAGAAAGGTTTCCATCCTCGTCGGCAAGAAGAGCTTTGTACTGATCAAACGCAACGAATCCTACTCTCGTTAGACAATTCCATGCATGTATATTCGGGTGGTGGCATACGGATTCCAGCTTTGGCAGCGTTGCCGATAATAAGAGTGGTGCATCCAGCATACCACTGCTTTCCGAACGGCGGCCAAGGGAGCTTCTGTCCTTCAGCTAACCGTCTGTTCAACTGCGATCTTGTCTTTGCAACTACGCTAAATCAGCGATTGTCTTCGTCATCGGGCAGGAGGAAAAAACATACACTCGGCGGGATAGGTAATAGCTATATTAAAGAAGCTCAGTTAGCTTAAGATTCATGTCGTGTGAGTATGTCATACCAATCTCAATGGCGCCTGCAGTTGAACCAGCGATGATTGATCGCAAAGGACTGGGCTGCTTCTTCTTTTCGCCTTGTTGCGATGTTGACGCCATTATTGCTGTTTCCTGCCCGGTCGATTTACAGGTTGTTGGTGTTGCGAGAATGGGAACTTTTTTTCTGGCGTGGGGGATGGGATGGATTTCGTCACTTTTGCTTACAGCTGTTGTACCAGTAATTTACACGTGCGCCGATGTCGCTGTAAGTGCAGTAGTATAGGGTGGTTGGGCTGAGCGTAAGATATAAGTTGAAGTTTTTACTGATCTCTGTTCAGATTATTTATGATAACAAATATCTTCAAGAGCTTGTTTTAATTATAATTTTGGTTAAATTATTGTCAGTGGCTTTTGACAAGTTCTCAAACGGCTGTGTGGTTGTTTCGGCACATCACGGCTCAGGTGAAATTCAACCTCGGTGTGATCTTCGTTCAAAGCTTCGTTGCAAAACGCTTGCAGCCGTTATTGTCGAATGAAACAACAGTGAAGGAGATTTTATAAGGCTTTTTCTGGAGTTAGAATAAAGGCTAATCGGGCCATGGCATCGGGTAATTACCTGCAACAATTATCATCCTGCAAACGGTCTCATATACTCTTTTCCTACCAAGGCATCTTCTCTCATGTACAAACTATAGGCGACTGATACTAAAGTATGGGCTACATTTACTCCCCCTATACCACCTGGTCCTGAATTTATTAGTATTTTCATGTATAAACTAAAGATAGGAAGCAATACGTTTCTATTCCTGGCTGTTTTCCTCCCCTCTGTAGGGTGGGTGACTGCATATTGGAACCGTGTTTGCTCACATTGATCTGTGTGTAAGTGGCATACCTATGCAACAGTCCGGTCTACTACTTTCTTTCTTTCTTCTATGGAACCTGGGCTGTCGTTCTGGGATGATACATTACTGCTTGGGCAACGTGCCAATGTTTAGAGTGAACTCGCTGGCTGGACGCATATATATCAGCCATGACCTCTGTGTTGAGTGTTTCCATCCCCATCCTTATCCTCACTTCCTGAATCCGTCAAGGCTATCACCACGGAGGCAAAATGCCTTTATTCTTAAAAGAAATACCCGTGTTGAACCCACTCCGTTTCCTACTGGCTTTACTGGCTTTCACTTTGACTCTGGAGAAGACACTCCATCCCCTAACCAACATGCGGATGTCGAAAGCCGGCCAGTTGGAATCCCTCTCAAATATCGCATCCTCTTCTCAACTGGCCCTCAAATCCATAGACAACGGACGGCATACTGCAGCTCAAGTTGAAAGCTGAGCGCACTTTTGAAGCTACGGATACTTGCATTGGTCTAGCCACGCTTCTTTCTGTTGGTGTTCAGAGAGCCTAATAGCCGCAACTGACAGAGTGAACTTTCCGGAAGGTGGCTTTATGCAGAGATGTAATGTTTGCTCTTAGACAAAAGCTCTCTGCTGGCCAAGGGGCACATTCTGTGAGGAGATTACTTCCTGCAATACTCCGCCCAGCCTCCGAGATCTGATTAGTTCTTATTATTGCTCACAAAAGTATTCCCCAAAAGGTTCAAACAGTCTAAAGGGGTCCTCTGCATCCCCGTGGGACGTTGGGGCAAGTGGCTTCATGTGTGAGCTGCATTTGTTCTTGATGCCACTGGCGACAGACCATTCATTGAGGCAGGATCTAAAATGAAGGGAGTCAAGCAGAACAGGAGTGAAACTTAACTCTACGGGAAAAAACTTGGCCACACAGCCAATTCCACTGAATGCTGCTTGCCGTCCGTGTACGTACCCACGTCTCTGCTGCTGGAAAGTCGGTGTCAATCTATGACAACTCTAGTATACCGAGAAGAACTGCATAGATACATGAAAAGTCCCGTCGCTTTCGCAGGCCCCAAACCTGATCACCACTCCAATCTTGTCAGAAAGCTGGGATCGGGTGCACAAACAACAGTCTTTGAAGTTGAAGGAGAATCCACTGTTTTGAGGAGACAGCACTTGAACTGGCGTGGGTACGATGATGATATGATCGCTTCAGACATCGAGGAAAGAATGGCCGTTGAAAGTTCAATTGCAAAAAGTTTTTCCAACATAGGCTCAACATGGCCCCCAGGTGGTGGTTCCTAAAAATGTTGAATTCATGTACGACTGGGAAAAGTTCTGGGACGATTACACTCAGAACTATACTGCAATGCCAACTACCACAATGGACATAATCCATCACTTGCCAACAATAGTTCGACGGGCCCTGATCAACTACTTTCATCCCAAAGAAAAGACCCCAATGGACCCAAGGGCGATTGACGAACTTCTTCGTTATCCTGATAACCGACAGTGCTGGGTTCATCCTTACTTGGGCATGACTGAGGATGATTTGCGGTTTGACGATGGCCTCGCACTCGATAGCTTCGGACTATCACTCTCCGAGATGGAGCAGATAGGCATGGACACAGAAAAGATTGCCATAAACATCGGAGAAGCACTTGCTGTGATTCATTCTAAATGCAAAGCCGAAGGGATCGTCAAGTTTGTTATCGCCACTTCTCCACGATATGAAGCGCGGAAGTTTGGCACTCTCGAGATCAAGCTCCATATCCCTTCTTTCTACAACCTTCTCAAACATAAAGGTCATGACAAAACCCTCATAGTCTCAACGTTGCATGCAGAGGCATGCTATATCCCGAAGCCTCACATGACACCCCGTCTTTGGAAGTCCTTCAAAACAGCCTATATCAGGCAGGGCAGATTGTGTCGCAAAGACCAGTCTGCCCAGCCTTCTTTGGAGTCCAAAGTAACGCCGGAAGGTATCATGAAGCAGTTTGAAAGAGAACACAAGGCAAAACATGATATACTGGATTGAGATGCTCTTGTGATTGGCAGAGCTAACTCTCTTCTTTGATGGGTCGGATCAAGACAATCCACGGCGTATGTTTGGTGCTCAATAAGCCGTTGCTATTACTTGAAAGTGCTACGGAGGCTTTTGGTATGCTGTATGAAGAGAATCATTGTTTACTACGGAGGTAGTAGGGATAGGATCAGAAATTGCTGGGCTGTTAATCATCCTCAACAGAGGACCTAGATTGTAGTCCCATCGTGTAGGCAGTGAATACAAGTTTGTGTTATATATGCAAGTATATGCTATGCGTCTCGATGCCTCATTAAAATACAATCCAACTCCGTAGATAAAACTACCAGATTCAGGTAAGATTTGACCAGTTCTACATCTCGTTTTCTAATTTTACTTCTTCTCCCGTCCCCATTTCTTCTCCAACCCAGCCTTCCACTCATTAAAACTCGCCACCTTTCCATTCGTCAACAAGATCTCTCCCCTATGTAACACCATCCCCAGTGGCGGTACAGTGAACCACTTGTGATCACTCCTACAGATAACATCATCCCTATGATCACTCGTCTTATTGCCATCCGCCTTTATAACAGCCATGCATTTCGCATCATACGTCTCCATGCAGTACTCGCAGATGTAAAACGCATCAGATGGAGGAATGAGATCGAGACATTGAGCGCAGTTTTGGCGCATGGTTTGGATCTCGGGGAGTTTGGGTTCCATGCGTTGAAGGACGGGTGAGTCTTCGGGTGTTGAGGCGAGAATCCTGGGGTCGACTTTACGCATGGATTGGCTGAGTGCAAGGGCGTTGTCGATGTCATCGGCGGCGATGAAGAGACCCAGAAGGTTATCAAGGGCATACTCGTCATTCGCCACGTCATCGTCGGATAGGATGTCAAGACTGTCGTTGATAAGTTGTCGGAGATCGCGGTCTGTGGTAGTCGAGGAACTTCGGCCGAGGAGACGGTTAAAGAGGATCATGTAGATAGCTGCGATGTTGACGTCTGATCCAACCATCTCAATCGGCATGTCGTAGTTCTGGTGTCGACTCTGCTTCTGCCTGACCTTATCCAGATCTTCAAGCCAGGTATTGGCCTCGGTTGTGTTCAATCCAGCATGCAGAACGCGCTCTTTGTACAGAGCAGCGAGTTTCTGGAAACCAAGCGCGTAGGCCTGTCGCGTGGGAACATTTCCACGAGGGCGGTAGCCCATCTGTGTGACGCTCTCGAACAGATCAATAGCAGCATCGATATCGCGACTGTATGTATATGTTGCGCCCAATGAAAGGCGAAGATACAGCGCCTTTAGAGGATCGCGAGTTGTGGTGGCGACTTCGATCGTGTGGAGTAAACACTCATACACAAACTCCGTTTCACCCACTTTGCTGGCTGCCTTGGGAATCCAGTCTATAACGAGAGGTTTGTTATGGAATTCAAGTAGGAAGTCGACTAGTCTTGTCCGCTTGTGTTCTGCGTCGGTGACTCGTTCGTGGAGTTGCTTGAGGAATTGAATGACAACCTCATGGCGGTTTTCTGTGGCAAGGAGCTCAAGGTAGCCGAGCTCAGGCTCGAAATACTCTTTGCATTCTTTGCGATCCAGACCAACATCCTTGGCGCTCTTCATTGCCTTGAGGAAATACTCAAGAGCTGGATCGACTTTGTTGAGCTCTTCGTAACAGCAGGCGATAAGAATGTGATCTTTGTACAGGCGCCATTTGCAACTCTTCAACGCCTGCTCGTCGAGTTTTCCGCTAGCGATACTCTCTTTCTCAATGGCTTCGCACTTGAGAGTTTGCTCCAAAGCTTCTTTGAAGCGACCGTCGCGCGAAAGACAGTATGCAATGCGGCCACGCGTCTCAACACTGTTATTGTCGAGAGCAAGGGCACTGTTATAGTGGTCCAACGCTTTATTGTGCATACCGTTTGTGAGGTAGGTACTTCCAAATCGACGGTGCCAGTGTGCAGTCTCCGGGATCTTTGCCCACTCTCCAGCCTTGACGATTCGCTTTTCAACGGGGATGTCGATCCAGTGGGTGTTGCAGTCGGACCACGAGAGACCTTCTTGCATGAATGCGATTGACTGGACGATCTTGAAGCAGAAAAGCGTGGGGATATATTTCTTGAAGTCTGAGGAGAGCCATGCTCTGGCGTAGAGATCTCCGATGGGCTTGAAGATGCCGGGAGACTCTTTGACACCCTTAGCAGCCCATTCACGAGCCTCTGGGCTGAGAGATGCTTGAACATCGGGGTCGCTCATCCATCGCTTGAGGCCCTTCATGTTGGGATCCGTAAGGACATCTAGACCCTCATCGTTCTTCTCATACATAAGAGTCCAATCGAGAATGATATTGTCATCGGTGAGCATCTTGTACACATACTCTCCAAGCTGTTTCTTTGCTGGACCAGGGACTGTCGCGGGATCAAGGACAGCCAAATGTTCTTGCCAATACCAAGCAGCATACTGCTTGATAGACTCGCGGCCACTGGTACTGAGCCGGTACTTATCGAATGCTGCTTTATTTGTGAAGATTGACAGACAAGTCTTAAGGATATGAATTCTTGACAAAATAGGATCGAAGCCAATCCCTCTACCAAGCTTAGCAGAGTTCTCAGTGCTGAAGAATTCCTTGATGGAAGAGTGGAAGAAAGTAATCCACGTGTGAGTCTTGCTAGATCGGAAATCCATCTCACTCATCGGATCGAAAAGATCAGAGTTCGCGGCAGGACTAACACTTCGAGCGGGACTTCCTCTTGGAGGGCTCAGCACATTTGTAGGACTGGCGCGACGTAGAGGAGAAAGGTTCCGGCCAAGATCCGTTTGGCGGCCCAAGATGGTTGGAGACTTTGGACTTCCGCTCCTCCCAGATCCGGGACGACTTGCTGAACTTGATCGTCTTCCTGAACCGAAATCGCCATTCTTGATGCGCTGTTGTTTCTCGTGTTCTCGGATAAGGTCATCGGTCGTCAAGCCGTCTTCACGTTCGAGTTCAAAGAAGCATGCGTATTGGCCGCGTAGAGTTTCTTCGAGGTGGAATGGAGGGTCCCCAAATCGCATGATGAGGACTGCTTCCAATTGCTCAAGCGATAGAACTTCTTCTGCACAGGCCGCCCATTGGAGCATCTCGTTTAGATCCCTTGTCTGGTCCTCGTAAAGTGTCTCGGAAAGATTCTTGAGTGTCTGTGAAATAATGCCGTTGATCTCCTTGGGATAAGATTGTAGACTTGTGAGAATACTTTGAGGGTGTCGCTTGCGACTAATATCTTCGAGCATGAACTTGGCGAGAATGAAGAGTCCATCGGCCTGCTTGATCATAGCATCGATGATCTTTTGTCGGAAGTCAGGAGGCGTGCGGCTCAGGTTACGAAGATGCCAGACGCTGTTCTCAATGTAAAGTTTGACGTCGTCGGCGTTGCGATCGGGCGTGACATGGAGTGTTGTGATGACATCAGTGCCCCGGTTGTCAGGGTCAAGACTGTACGTAACCTTCTCGCTCATGTATGTTCTTCCAATAAGTGCAACCTGGAACGAGATATGCGGAGGTCTTCGAAAAGACTCATCATCCGAACCAAGCTGCTCTAGAAGTTCGTCCACGCCAGCATTATCTGCCTCGTCGATACCGTCGAGGAAGATGTAAATGCTCTTCTCTTGCTCATCCTGCTGGAAAGGCTGAACGAAGAGTTTGCGGTAAGCACTGGGAATGGTACGGATCTCATCGATGCTACGAAGACCTTTGAGGAGCTGCTTGGCATAAAATGGGTCGCTTTCGCTAAGTTGGTAGGCAAGATCGCGGAGGGCTTGGAGGACTGAACGGGTCTCGGGGTTGTTGTCTCGGAAGTAGAAGTATGCAAGTCGGGGGATGTTTTCTGTGCCCCAAGATACAAGTCTTGTTGTCAGATATGACTTTCCAGTTCCTATTAAATGTTAGGTAAGTTTAGGTTACGTTAAGGGGGGTTAGGTAATGTTTAGAGATTGAGAAAGGGGAAAGAAACATACCTGCTGCGCCTGTAATCCAGAGGAAGTTGGTCTTCTTGTCAAGCCAAGCCGTGAAACCTCCATCCGTGAGGATCCAATCTCCAGTAGATTCAGCCCTCGACTTATTAAACATCGTAAAGAAGTCCTCGGGGAATGGGGAAGGGTCCAGAATCTCCTTTAACTTATCCTGATGCGCCGCAATCGTCCGCTCACGACCTTCAGACCGGATCTGATTCATGGTGGCATTCATCTCTTCGAGCTTCGTCGCCATACCTTCCGTCGTAAGGTTAAGTTTATTAACACCTCCATATGTATCAGCAAGAACCTGCCTCTCTTCGCCAATGTTAAGGTCCTTGAGTCTCTGTATCGCTTCCTCCACAGGCGTGCCCATGCCAATGACGGTCTTGAAATAGGCCTTGATGCGACCGCGACGAATCTCCTTGGCAGCCAAGACAAACACCTCAAAGAGATGCGCAAGGATAACAACGACTTTGTTTCGTAGTGCATTTCCCATTTTATACTGTATATAGATGTCCAGTCGTGATGTAAAATCCTGGAAATTTGTTAGTAACCTCAAGCGGGGTTGATGGATGGATATCACTCACTTTGAGAAGCTCAAACAGCTCAACAATAGTATCATAGGCAGTCGAAACATCGCGTGCGGCATTGATAAGCAGAGCGACAGCACCAAAAATGCCTTCAGCTGGGGCAAATGACTCCTTGGCGGCTCCTGTCAAGACCTCGCCAATGACTTCAACGGGCGTGAGGCAGGCAGCCATAGCTTCAAAGAGAGATTTCTTCTTCTCGCGGAATTTGGTGAACTCGACATTTTGACTTTCAACTAGAGAGATTAAATCTTTAACGTTATTGACCGGAGGGTCAAGGAAGTCGCCCAGTGTGTTGTTTTTATCCTTGGAGTCGTGGTACAATTTGCTAGCATCGTTCAGGATCTGGGTGAATTGGGCTTCGGCCGTATCTTTGTCTTTGCGGACCGCCATGATGCCTTTGACGGTCCAGAAGCACCTGAAGTAATAACCCTGATTGTTTGCTGATCCGCCTGTTGTTTGGTTTTATAGAAGGAATAAGTTAGACTGCGGAGATGTCTAGAGTTATATAACGGTTGGTGTTTCAGACTTGTGACTTTTACTTCTTAGCGGGGGGCCAAAACGAACGATCAAGAAATATAAAATAAAATGCGAGGTACGGTATCAAAAAAAGTCCGAACAGTAATTTAATCCTTGTAATAAAAAGAAAGATTGGTCTGATCGTACTGGAGTTGGTGGAAGTGGGATGAATGCAAATGCAGGCTTACGGTGCATATTATACCATGCCTCTGTTGGTAAGGCTGAACTGCGAGACGGACGATCTTTTAGGCTGCGTGGTTTGTAATTCTGGGGCTCTTTCTTGGCTGGTATTGGAAGAGCACGGATATCGGCATTGAGACCAGTTGAAACACGGACTTCCGTACTTTCAAATATCCGTACGTAAAGACACAGAACAGTAGAGTCATAGAGATCCTCAGCCTCAGCCTCAGCCTCAACACGTCGTTGGTCCTCGTCATCAAACAAAAAGGCGTTCAGCCTGAGACTGTAACCAAAATTGTAGGGTTTCACCGTCTTGTCTTGGTATAACTGAATCTCCCCACAGTCACACCCACATTTGGGGGCTTATTCTGGAACGTGACCCAACATCTGTGACTATTATTGCTGCCTGCGTGAGTAATAGAAATGATAGGCAGCGGCTAATGATACGTCAGTCACTCGCATTGGTAGCCCTCTGCGGTCGTTTCAGCCTCAGTATTGAACGAAAAGGAGTTTACCCTCGAATCATGTCTGTTCTGTTCTATTGCACAACCTGTGAAGGCTTCCAGAAGTGGACTTGGTTAGGTTTCCACCACCCCTCTCCCAACGGCCCGTCCCGCAGTGAAACTCTCAGCACTGAGGTACTGGAATTTTAGTGGGCAGTCCCCTGAAAAGCCGCCCAAGCTTAGTGCATCCGTGATGAGATACATTGATTGGTGTTAAAAAGACTGGAAAAAGATGTTCAATTTGGTTTAAATACACTTTCTATCACCTACTCATGCAGCGCTTAATCTTGAATGCTAGCCAAAATACCGTTGACAAGGCTTTCAGGCGTCTCTTTGCCAAGTCCAAGCAACCCAGCATCCGATTCCTCCCACGTCGGCGCCACAAGACTGCGAGCTTTCCCGTCCTCAAACAGCTGAGCAACAGCCATGTCGAGGATCCAACCACCTTGACCACTTCGATGCTTCTCCCGCGCTCCATCTAGAAGTTCACGAGTTGTTGATCTTTGGATCTCCCATTCACTTCCTGTGCCTTTTTGGAATGCTTCCAATAGTTCGTTTTGACACGTCTTGATTGACATGACTCTGACGGTGCGATTGGCTGTTTCGTCTGGGTGCTGGAGAACTCCAACCACAGACTGTCCGATGCCTTCAAGGGTGGTGCCGGTGAAGTATTCTTCTCCGCGGTCATAAATGATGGCCAATTGTTTCATGATGTCGAAACCCATCGGAGGGAATCGCTTGAGTGCCCAGTCAATGGGATTGCCGCTTGCGATTCCAGTCCAAGTGAAGTCTGAGTGAGCGGCAGCAACTTCTTTTGCTCGCTCAGCACCGACAAGACGTTTGGCCTTGACGGGTTCGAACTCAGGGTAATTTGTAAAATAAGGACCCCAACCAAAGTCATCAACGATGAAGCGTTTTACGCCAGCCGCTTGAGCTGCGTCAATCATGGTGGATTGCAGGGGTATTCCTGCAGGACCAACAGCACACACCACGGCATCTTGACCAGCCAATGCTTTGGTAAGCGCATCAAGAGTGTATTCTGTTCTAATGACGGGAATAACCTCTGGGAATGTGGATTTTGATTCAGTGCGGGTGATGATGGTGACATTGAAGTCGGCTTTGATGAGAGCGGCAGTGATGGGGGTGCCAAAGTTACCAGAGGCCTGGGGGTGTTAGTTGATAGGCTGTTTTGAGTAAAAGACGACTTACACCAAAAATGGCAACTTTGTTCAATTGATTGGCGGACATTGCGTGGACTTAGTGAGATTGATATGTATAAGTGAATGTTTCTATGGATGAGAATGCCTCGATTTGGTAGACTTTATGCACCGGTCGGCCCCACCAGGCGGAATTCCGCCCAAAGATGGCCCTAGCTGAAGCTGGCTTACACAAGCCTCCCTGGGCTTAGACAGGATAGTGAGACATAACAATCCAATGCCTTCAACGCTCTCACTCCTCCGGCTTCCTTCCGTAGACCAAATAGCTAACTTTGAGTTAGACACGTCTTCATAAAAGTCTTTAGGTAACCACTTACATCGGCATGTATGCGTGAGTGTTCCGATCAGCCATGGCTTTCCTCTGATCAACCAGCCAAAGATTGACTTCCTCAGGAGTCCAACCGTGTGCTCGAGTCAAAGGTGCCATAGTGACGGCTTCAAGACCGTAAGTCAGGTTAGTATAGCACCAACTTCCCAGCAACTTGGTCTTCTTGTCCTTAGGCCAGGAGTTGATAGGCCACTTGAATGTCTTGATAACAACATCTACAAACCCGACTTTGGTCATGATATCTGCGAGGGACGGGATATCCTGATAGGGCCGACCAAATTTGATAGATGCTTCTATCAGAAGAGCTATGGACTTGAGCATGATGTTATCTGGGGCGAGAGTGCCGTCATCAGATTTGATGTTTAAATCAGCTTCTTGGAGCTCCAGATAGCCTCCGGGGGTGAGGTTTCTAGACGAGTCAGTAAGAAAGAATTGGATCCGGAAGGAAGCGTACTTGAAGCATTTCGTGATATATTGGGTCCAATCAGCAATGCAAGACGTCATGAAACGGCTATGGATATAGTCGAAAGGCTGGCTGTAAGTCCACTCATCCTCGATATCGTCGATGATGAAGCTAAGATTCGGGGGAACACTGAAAAAATCAGTAATTAGCTCATACAGAAGGGTATCGACATACAAATCGGGTTGGATAGGAGACAAGTCCACTCCAATGATCTGGGATATGTTAAAACTAACAGACCAAGAGTGTTTATTACGGGCCGTGTGCTTACCTGAGCTTCTGGGTGCTCGTCGGCGAAGTCAATGGCCCAGATACCAGTACCGGTTCCGACGTCTAACACGTGCTTGACTTTGGCTCCAGGCTCATTCGGCGGGGCAAGGCCAAGCTTGTCGTCGAGAGTGAGGAGAAATAGATTATGTTGGAGGTCTACCAGGACATCAGCGATTCAGAACTCTTCTCTTCATGTGTTGCTGCCTTACCTAGTCTCTCGTTCTCGGCCTCATCATTCGGCAAAACATACTCTTAAGTCTATAGTTAGCACTATGATACTGTAGTGATGATCTATGGAATACGTACTTCCATCCTTGTATGCATGGTATGTCCTACCGTTCTCACGGCGAAAGTTTAGAATCGAGCTTGATACACTCGCAGTAGATGATTGAAGATCCTAGATATTGTAATTAGATACAAATGGATTCAGTAACTACCGATTTGTAACATACGTCTCCGATTGAGGAATCGGTGTCATCAATCTGGTGAAAGCCAACTTGTTTAGTCTCCTTGCATCATGGCGGCGAGAAACACTCACCACATCATCAGGGACGATGACCGCCGGGTTAGTCTCGTTAATTTGAGCCATATTCCAAGATAAAGAGGGGTTTTTGTTTTGTGGGTTTTGTCAAGAAACCATATCAGGATATTTGTCTGTTTTATATGTTGGTGCTCCCCTGTCTTCGGCAAACTGCATGTTACTTGACTTCCTAAGATGGATTTACCCGCCGTCTTGTCGGCCCATCGGAAATGCATCTGATAATTAACACGCCAATTATTTGTTTGTAAAGCAGGGTATGAAGCTATACGGGTATTAAATCGCGGTCGACATGTCATACTGCGCCGCATGACTTGTTTGCTATCCTCTTGGACTCTGAAACATGCATTTTAGTTAGTTTGTAGATGCACTTGTTTATCGATATATCTTTGCTTGAGAAAAGAATTGAACAATGGAACGGTTAGTGGGTGTCTGCCTGGACTTGAACTATTTAATTTCACAAGTCCAAAATCACCATTTAGATGTATTTTCTTTCTT
Organism: Fusarium anguioides; assembly: GCA_012977745.1. Classification (NCBI taxonomy): domain Eukaryota; kingdom Fungi; phylum Ascomycota; class Sordariomycetes; order Hypocreales; family Nectriaceae; genus Fusarium; species Fusarium anguioides. The sequence goes on along the minus strand of JAALXK010000460.1, from coordinate 6,105 downwards.
CCTTATCTATCCACTCTTGTCTGATGGCGTTTTCTTACCATTCTACTATTAAGACAGCATATTTTCATCCACCCACCCACAACTACACGCAAGAGAATATCTATCGCCTAAAGGCAGCCTCCGATCAAGACTATGGACAATTAAACGTCCACAACGCCCAGAGGTCATGGTGACTACACGCTATCGGCTGGGTCTCCGCTTTGTCAATCGAACAGACAGCAGCAATGGCAATGCTCGATGATACTCACCCAGATCTCCCGAAAACAGAAAACGACCCAAACACATATACCTTAGGATCAATAGGTCTACATAATATCGTTATCGCTTGTCTACCCGATGGGAGATATGGAAACAGCCCAGCAGCCACGGTCGCAGCAGGTCTGAAGCATGATTTTCCATGCCTTGTCATTCGCGGCATTTGCGATCTCGCAGACTCAAATAAGGCCGGTGAATGGCAAAAGTATGCAGCGACAGTGGCTGCAGCACACGCTAAAGAGATTCTTCTCACTTTGCAGGTGCAGGATATTGAGCGGATGGGGTCTATCAAGTTCGGTATGTGATATCATTGTTTATACTATCACGGCTATCCTCCTACCGTTTCGTCCTTTGCTGGTGGATTTTATTGCTCTCATTCTCGGCGGCATTGTTGGCGCGATATATCTTGCATGGTGTCTAACACAGGAACCCTCCTTCACGTAGCACGATACTGACTTGTAACAGTACTCACAGGACTGAAGCGAAAGATCGACTCGATAGAAGATAAGACTCAGAACGTATACTCCAGACAACTTGAGGAATAAGATCAACGTATTATTGACTGGCTGACCGACTGGGAACCTGGCAAGGTTCAGAGTGACTATCTCTCCAAAACGCTATCGGAAACTGGAAAATGGTTCCTCACTGACCCCAAGCTCTGCAAATGGAAGGAAAGCCAAGGAGAGACATTATTCTGTCCAGGCATGCCAGGGGCTGTTAAAACATTTCTCACTTCTATTGTTATTAACCATCTGGAAAAGACTGTGAACACTGACATGGGGATTGCTTATATCCATTGCAGCTACCAGCCTGAGCGACAACAAACTGCAAGTGGCTTCTTGGCAGGCATTTTGAAACAGCTCTGTCGTCGTCTTGCGACACTACCGGAAAGTATCAGGTCTCTTCACGACGAATCCTGTAAAAACGGGCTCTCTCCATCGCTAGCAGACATTGCAGGCGTGCTCCAGCATACCGTCAAGTCTTACTCACGTGTCTATCTTCTGATAGATTCCCTTGACGAATATCAAGAAGATCCAGGGCCCAGACATAGTTGGAAGATATTCCTTGAAGAGATCTTCAAGTTGCAAGAGGAGACAAAGATCAAAACTTTTGCCACTTCGAGGCCCATATCCGTTGTCACCGAGAAGTTCTGTGGAAAGGCTTCCCTGGACATAGTTGCAAGGGACGAAGACATTGCACCCTATATCGACTAGAGTGTGACTGACTTTATCCGCAACCGACCTCAGCTTCACTTGACTGTCAAGGACTCCGACAGCTTGCCAAGCGGACCTTGTCATTTATCGTTTACGCATTGAGGCCCTTGTCACCTAGCGAGCTCCGAAATGCGTTGGCTGCAAGAGACCGTGCCACAACCTTTGACGAGGATTGAAACAGGAAAATTCAATATTCGTGCAAAGGATCACAGTGGCCGATCAGCTCTCAAAATAGTAATTGAGCGTAGAGACTGGAACCTGATTTGGAGCTTTCTGAATGAAGATACCTTCAATATTAGCGATTTCAACGAGGCTTGCTTGCCGTTGCTCGCAATTGCTACAGTGGAGCGTCAGTCCAAGATTGTGGCATTCCTTCTCAGAAAGGGTGCCAACCCCAATGCCAAATACTGCAGTTTCAGGTTGCTGGCAACATCTGCCTCCATGGGAAGAACCTATATGGTGTCTGCGTTCCTCAAAGCCGGTGCGGAAATTGACGTGCCAGATAAATATGGCCGAACGCCACTCGCACGTGCTGCCATTAGAGGACACAAAAGGGTCGTTTCTCTGCTTCTGAAAAGGGGGCTGGTCCTAACGCTACAGATAGTATTGGCAGGACACTCTTATCTTTTGCCGCTGAAAAGGGTCATTTGCGTACTGTTCAGGTGCTACTAGACTCACCAGAGATCAATGTCAACTTAAAAGATAGTTGTGGCTTCCGAGCTATCTCATGGGCAACCACGCAAAACGGGAGGAGTGTAGTAGAAGCTCTTCTCGCAGCAAGCACAATATTTCTGGATACAGAGGATCAAGGACACAATGATCGGCTGTTGGCAGCCAGCTGGCTTGGGCAAGAGGATGTTGTTCGAAGGCTTCTGGAGGTCGGCAAAGCTGATATAAATGCTCGAAAACCTCGGGGCCAAACGGCTCTCACGTTGGCATTCAAGAAAGGGTATGAGAGTATCGTTGAGTTATTGCTGAGTACGAGTAAAGCTGATGTTCTCATTTATGGTGATTCTGAAGGGTCTCCATACTGGTATGGATATCATTCAAAGAACGAAGCTATTCGTCAGCTAGTGAGAGAAAGGTGGCGAGAGCAATTACGAAGAGACAGGTAACTCTGGGTGAAATATTTATAGAAATCTTCATACTAGAAACTTCCAAATCTTGCAAATCGCCTGGTTCTTCTAACCCTTATGGTGAATTGTGAAAGATACGTTGATATTGACAAGAGATATTTATATTGATAAAGATGCTTTGGGGGTTCCCCCACGCAATGGGATTGTGAATTTGGGGGAATTTCGAGATCTCTAATTCATGGAAAATTATGACTAGGGTGGATATAGTCCGAATCTGCTTAGCAGCTCCATTGCTACAAACACTATTAACTCCACCCTCACGATCTTGAGAGAGAGCCAGTGCCTTTCTCTTGATTAATCTTTATCGATCCACGATGACTGATGAGTATAGTGTCACCTTTACAAACCCAGTCATTCGGGGTTTTAACCCGGATCCTACTATCTGTGTAGTTCCCGCTACTGAGTCAACCCCAACAACATTCTTCCTTAGTACTTCGACATTTGAGTTTTTTCCCGGATGCGCCATTTACACATCGACCAATTTAATCGATTGGAAACTCATTGGCCATGCGCTCAATCGTCGAAGTCAAATTGATATGCGTACTGTTGAACCTGGTGCGGGTTCTTGGGCGAGCACCTTGAGATATCGACCTGAGGAGAAGAGGTGGTATTTGGCCAATGGTGTCTTTCATCGATATAGACCTACTATTGATGTATGATTTGACCGAATCGAAGTCAACATTAGTTATTAATTATTTTGTTTAGGAACGCATTTTCCCCAGAGGCTTTTATGTCTGGACGGATAATATTTGGGATGATAATGGTTGGTCTGACCCAATCTACTTTGATAACCCCGGCTTTGACCAAGATGTAAGCTCCCCAAGGCACCAAATCACTTGGGCGCTAACAGGGCCAGCTGTTCTGGGACGACGATGGAAAAGTCTACCTCTCAACAACCATGCGTTTCGCCTGGCGAGACCCAAACTCCAAGCAAAAGGATTTTGGCATTCACATCTCAGAAATCGACATATCAACTGGCAGAACTCTGACTGTTCCAAAGGTCATCAGAAATTCTCCGCATGGTATTGCTGAAGGATCTCATATTTTCAAGCGAAGAGACTGGTACTATCTCTTGACTGCTGAAGGAGGGACAGAAGCTGGTCATCAAGAGTGGGTATTCCGAAGTAAAGAAGGGCCGTTGGGTCCATGGGAAGGCCAGGGTAAGCCGCTTTGGTACAATGGAGCGGATGAAGAGGTTCAAAGAACAGGCCACGTTGATGTTTTTGAGGATGGAAATGGAGATTGGTGGTCCGTTCTACTGGGAGTGCGGCCAGTTCGACACGAGGGAGCTTTCTTGGAACCTCAACTAGGTACGTGGTGTTGTTTCCTTAGGTTCGTATGTATGCTAACTTTCGTAGGCCGAGAGACTTTCCTTGTCAAGGTGGAGTGGGAAGATGACTGGCCAGTCTTCAATAATGGCAAGAATATTACTCTGAAAACCGAGGGACGAGACCTCGTCAGGTCAGCTGCAAAGCCAAGCCTCCAGATCTGGGAGGCAGACCTTTCGCGAGACACTTTAGAGCTGGGTTGGTATCAGAAGAGTAGGTTTCTCTCAGGACCAGTGTTCACTACTGACGGTTTCTAGACACGCCTACCAAGCAAAGCTACAGTCTCACAGAGCGTCCTGGCTCACTAAGGCTCTATGGGAACTGTTACGATCTTACAAGCCCTGAGGCTCCAGCAATGCTTCTAAGAAAGCAAACTTCGTATAACCAAATCTTCACAGCCAAGATGGAGTTCAAGCCTACAGTTCGAGGCTACGAAGCTGGAGTTGTGATCTGGTGGAGTCAATACTCCCACGCTTCTCTGGGAGTTGTAGCTTCGCAGACTGACGACGGGGAAATGGAGTCGAAGATTCGTTACAAGGGGCCAGCGGGCAAAGCTGGAGAGTTTAAGGCAAGCCCATTACTAGATTTCAGCGCCGACTTGAGCTAACATCGCTACCAGACATTAGTTGAAGACTTCGGGGAGAAGCTGGATGTCGTCGAGTTTCATATCCGCTCATACCCGACGAAATACGAACTTTTCCTCAGCGCTGGAGGAAGCATGTCAGAGATATTTGCCGTTGAGGCGAGCAACTTGACCGTGATGCCGCCCCATGGAGGATGTTTCACTGGTTCCATGTTTGGTATTTACTCTTTTGGCAAGAATCAGCCTGTATTAGACCCAGCAGACTTTTCAGAAATTAGTACCGAGGAGCTTGAGTGAAGCTATCGACAGAAAATAGACTTCACTCAAGGTTACACGCTAATGCCTCGCACCCACACGATTGTCAATGGCCGCGCAAAAAAGGAGAAGCATAAAAAAACAATTTATGGAAAATGTAAAAAAGAATCGCCTGTGTATCACAGGTGGCTGGATCTCTCCCGCCGGGAATTGAACCCGGGTCTCAAGCGTGACAAGCTTGCATACTGACCACTATACTACGGAAGATAACAGGTTAACCTGCTGTAGTGGGGGTTGTGATAGACTTCCATGTTTTTGGTATTATATACCTCAACGCCACATCCCTGCAAACCTAGCAAATTGTCCTACCCTAGAAACCTGCATCAACTCCAAGAACTGGCAAACGGTGTTTTGAAGTAGAACTGCGAAATATTTTAATTTCTTACACATGACTCGTGTGGGCTTTTTGCAGTTTTGCAATATGAAATTGCTTCATCGATGGGTCAGCTATTGAGGTCTCTGAACGCTCAAGTCACCCTAAGCTCTGTCTCCTCTTGACGTGATTACGACAACTACCAAATCGTTCGTCTTCTTCGCTTGTTCCTTCCCTATAAACATCGATAGCATGCTTCATCTCCACGTCATTAGGATACAGATCCATCAAAATCTGCCATATCCGTCTTGTGTTCGTCAGACCAGGGAGAATATTCAAGCCAACCCTCTGACAATTCCAAGCTTTCACTGTATCATGGTAGTTATCGGCAGTACGGTCAATGGATACTGGGCTAGGTAGAGTCACCTCACATATCAATTGCTGGAATAGCTTCTCCCAGTTCCACTCGAAAGCACCAGATATGGCCTCTTGTTCCTTGGTCTTGACAACGTCTCTTTCGATATCCCAGGCAAAGGGGATGCGAAGAAAAGCTTCTTTCTAGTGAAGCAGTGTTGGAATTGTTGGCGGATGAAGCATCTGCTTGTTCAAGAGATTCGACATGAGAGCATCAGTCAGTTTGGGAATGTCGACAGGATCGTGATTCCACTGTTATATTGTTAGTAACAGTCCATAGGACCGTAGACTGTTGACTCACCCATTGTTGAAACTTGTCATCCAGGAGCTGTTCTTCATTGCAGATAGCGCGTCCGGGAATGTAGTACCGGCGAAATCCCAGGTGAGGCGGCTCGACTTGTCGGTTGTCCAGCAGCACCGTAGTGAAAGCGATTGATTGAGTTAAGTTGCTCCGGCTAGCTCCAGCGCGGGAAACGTTGTTTACGGCCCACTATATTTACAGTTGATGTTCCCTGTAACAATCCCCTATCTCTTTGAGCGGCACAAG
>JAALXK010000459.1:0-40124 GCA_012977745.1 Fusarium anguioides | reverse complement strand
GCAAGAGCTGCAGCTCTTGCGGCAGCCTCCGCAACCGAACCGCCTCCCAAACGACGCCGATATATTCCTGGAGGAGCTGGTGGAGGCGGTCGCTTTACTGATGCACCTTTGTTGGCCACACCCAATACCACCGGGCCTTCAACCGTGTCAAGATCAAGAGCGGCTGCGCGTGAGGCTATCAATGGCCCTTCGCCATCTCTTATGCCCCGACGAGAAAGAAGTGCTCGTACTCGAGCTGCTGGGAACGATGATTTGGAGGAAATGCAATGGGGCTCTGCTGCGGCAATGGCGACTGCTGTCAAGCAGGCTGAAGACTACAAACCCCGCGAGGAGCGCAGCTGGGAGGACTTCCATCCTAATCTCGATATCGAGGCCACTTTTATGGTCTTGCGGTCCGAACAAGTTGACGGCATTCCCCAAGAGCAACCTGATACATCAGCTGTGCAAACATTCGGGACACCTTTGGACGAAACCAGAACGCCTTCGCGGCAACCAAACCCCGCATCAACTGGAAACACCCCAAATCCGCAGGTTCGCTCAGAGTCAAATGCGGCCGATGCTCCTGCCGAGACACCTTTACGCCGCCCTCGTCGACCGACTCGAGATGTTGTCAGCTTCTACAGTAGCAAACCTGTGGACCTTTTCACAACCCCTAAAACCCCCAAAATTCTACCTATCCAAAACCAGACACCAAAAGAGAAACTGGACCTCAAACTCCCCTCTTACCGTAAGACCAACCGTATCGAATTATTTGAGAGCAAAACTTTTGGCCAGGCTCGCTATGTCGATAAGTCGATGAGCAATGTTGGGTATCAGGAGAGCGACCACTACATGCGCCCTGATCAAACTCTGATCAAGTCTTCTGATCTCAATGCAGAAGATGATGCAGAGATGACTGATGCTACCGCAGCATCTGACGAGCCTGTTCATCACACACGAATTGGTCGTGTGGAATATGACATGGACGAGCAAGATGACATGTGGCTTGAGCAACACAATGCCTTTCGCAAGAAAAATGAACTGGGGGGGCCCATAACACGAGAAGTATTCGAGATTACCATGACAAAAATCGAAAAGGAGTGGCATGCGCTCGAGAAGCGGATCCCAAAACCAAACCCAAAACCTCCTCAAACACATCGCCCTCGATCAAGCTCTGCTGCGGCTGTAAACGGCGAGCCGCAGGGTGGAGAAGAGCCTGATTCCAAGTGCGCCATTTGTGATGATGGCGACTGCGAAAACACCAACGCCATCGTGTTCTGTGATGGCTGCAACCTCGCAGTTCACCAAGAATGTTATGGAGTACCGTTTATTCCAGAAGGCCAGTGGCTGTGCCGCAAATGCCTGCTTTGTGGCCGCGGAGTTCCAGTAAGTCGAGCTCAATCCATATTCTCAAGTTCCTGCGCTGATCTTCAAACAGACTTGTATCTTCTGCCCCAATACCGACGGCGCGTTCAAGCAGACAAATTCCTCGAAATGGGCACACCTTCTCTGCGCCATGTGGATTCCCGAGGTTTCCTTGGGAAATCATACGTTCATGGAACCGGTCATGGACGTGGAAAAGGTGCCTAAGAATCGATGGAAACTCACATGCTATATTTGTCGACAGAGAATGGGTGCCTGCATACAGTGCGGAAACAAAAATTGCTATCAAGCATTTCATGTCACCTGCGCGCGTAGAGCTCGATTATTTCTTAAGATGAAGACCAGTCAGGGTGCTCTCGCTGTGCTGGATGGTGGCATGGTTCTCAAAGCTTTTTGCGACAAACATTGCCCACCCGACTACGCGCAGGAGCACGACATACACCAGGCTACAAAGACGGCCAAGAAGTTTTACAAGAAGACTATGAGAAACCGCATCTGGGCTGATAACACCGCTGTTGCGAATGCTATTGCCGCACAACAACTCCTTACAGAACAGCCATTGGATGACTCCCAAGGTACTGGGACAAAATCTACTGGTCCTGGCGACAAGAAGAAGGGTCAGAGTCCAAAGAACATGTGGAAAACACCCGCAGGTGCGCCTGTCATACCGCAAGCCGTGTTTGAAGTTGTCGAGGCTTCGATACAACGATTCCAATTCCAAAAGCGAAAGAACTTCTTGAGCGAGGCATGTCGCTATTGGACTTTGAAGCGTGAACAACGTCGGGGAGCAGCGCTCTTGAAGCGTCTTCAACTCCAGATGGAGTCATTTTCTTCAATGGAGCTTACACGGCGGGACTTTGCAGCGATGGGACCAAGCGGAAAGACCAGGTTAACGAGACGCATCGAATTTGCTGAAAATTTGATCAACGAATTGGAACAGCTCAAGCATCTTGCGTCCGAGCTTGTTGAGCGAGAACAAATCAAGGTCGATGCCGGTGAGCTCGAGCAAGAATTTGTGGACGAATGTTATTTTCCTGTCGCAAAACTTCTCAGCCCTGCTGTTGACAGGGCCATATCGTAAGCTCATCCATTATCTCCTGGATCATAACATCAACTAACCTCTCTAGACTGGACAAAGATCTCTTCAAAGGAGGCTTTGATAAACTCCAAAATCGCATAAACGCTCGCTTTTATGTGACAGTCATGTCCTTTGCTGTGGATCTCGGCGAAGTTATCAGTACTGGCATATCTACAACACCACCACCCGACGCACCTGCAGATACGACTCAAACTGAAGCGGTAGACGCGCCACCTGCCAAAAACACTTTCTCAGATATTCGAGAACGACGTAAGATTGGAAAGCGCATTTTGAAGGCAGTACAGCCATTTCTTGAAGCAGCTTTACGAGTGGAGTCTGAAATTTCTCAGAAACCATTTGAGGGTTTGAAGAAGGAGCTGGAGAACATTATTGACAGAAGTGTGGATGCTCGACCGCCGACTACAACAAGCCATGATAAGCCAACTGGGCTGTCTGACGAAGCCAACGACACCATTATGGTTGATGCCGATCTTCAAATCACAGTCAAGGCCAGTTCCACCGAGGGAGGAGATGCAATGGATACCACATCGGATGGTGGAAATATCGAAGTCAGCACCAACATTGACGTCGATACTTCTGATCTCGCTGGAGCAGGTACTGTTGAGAAACAGGAGTCTCTACCTAACATCGTCGAAACATCCGACACGCCTCCTGATACAGATGGGTATGTGTCGAAACCTCAACCGGCGCAACCGGGGCCTCCTACACCGCCCCAGTCTAATGGGAGTCTTGGACTAGAGCTAGTAGACCCTCTTACCGATGGAGGGATACTCTGGTACCTTAAGGGGCATGATCCTAAGGGAACGTCGGTTCTTGAGGAACGCTGGGCAGGCAGGGAAGCTGTCCGCATGCTCAGTGAAGATCTTACAGACCTGGACGACGAAGAACTCAAGGGTTTGGGCATGGATGTTGACCATGCTGCTGCATCCGCTGCAGTGCAGGCAGATGCGAAGACTGAGGTGGAGACCATCGGGGGTAAGACCAGGGCGAGTAAAGCAAAGAAGCGGAGGACATCAACAAGAAGAAGATGAGCTCCAGCCCAGAAGCATATATATGGCAAAGGGCTTATAACGAAAGGGGATTCTGGTTGCTTTCAATTTTTGTTATGCGTGTTCATTTCTCGAGAGTATAAAGGGCCATACAGATGCACTACTGAGCTTGGCGTTTAAGGGTAGGATGGGAAACAAATTACTATAGGGCTAATTCTTCATTCAGAAAGAATCATAGGAAGGGAAAAGGCGTTGGCAAAGAAGCTCCATATGGGATCTATGAACGGAAGGGAAGGGATCGGCTCAGCGGTGGATTGCTACTTGAGGATGTGCACTCGTATGGTTTAAGGGGATACGATATAAATGTATAAGATTAATGATCGTTCATCATTTAAACTAGCATCAGATGTGAGTATTTTGAATAATGTTTTGTATCAAATTTTCAAGCTTATACCATCATGGTTATGCTTGGACTGTGTTATTGTCGATGAGCATCACTTCATCGTGTATTGAGTTAGGAGCGGGCAAATGCCAACGAGTGATATAATGCGATCATGATATGATGGATAATATGTCATGATGTGAAAAAGCGCATGCTCCGGGTCTGTTGGATGTTGTTGATGTGTGATGTCACGTGAAAATAAAGTCAAGGTATGAGTATCGAGATATATGTACGATGATGACGAGGCTAGCCACACTCGTCCGTCTGCCCGCATTACTGTCAGTGTCGTACGTGTAGGTACCTAGGTATATCTAAGCGGGGCACGATGTCCTGACGCAATACAGCTGAGAGACGTCAACGGTCGGTGAACAATTTGGTTCATTTCTTTTCTTTTCATCGGGAGGGTTTGGGTAACACAAAAACGACTTCTCAATGCCTATTATGATATCTGACGTGTCTGGTCACCAGAGTTCAAAAGCCGTGAAACGCAGATTTCCTGGTCGATATGCTCATTGAGCTTACGTGGGATAAATGGTAAATCGGAGTCCTACCTATGTAGCTATCCAATGTTTTCTTTTCTCTTCTGGATCTGGACTGAGCTGAGCTTAGCTCTGCAGAGCTAGTTCTCCTTATGCACTGGGTCCTTGATTTTGGCTTGGTATTTTCTCGATCATCCACACCAAGAACCTTAAGAGGGATCAGTACCCTGCTGGGACATGTGCATTGATATGTTGCCTTGGGTCGAGTGGCAAGATATTGTTGTTGTATGCCCGACATTGAAAAATCCCACGGGGTTTATGGATTTGTTGTGGGAGAGTGGATGATACTACTGTTAAGCACACATGGATGGAGCCAAAGCCGAGTGCCGACGTTGTCAACTTAATTATGTACTGGAATGGAATGGATGTTACGTATTCGATCGCAATCTGACTTTGCGGCCCTATCTTTGTATCGCATCCCGGCAATGGAGGGCCCCCTGTTCATGATGGGATTGGGCTTCATGTCAAATCAGCTTTCATATCCGTAACGCACGCGACAGCATTTTCCTCTCTCGTATTATGAAGGTCATTGGCGAATAGCGAAGAAAGGGAATCTCATCCGGGACCGATGGAGCCAATGCTAAGAAAGCCGAGAGAGGCTGAGCCAGATGAAACTGGAGTTTATTACTTTATTTGGACTCTGTTACTCGCTGCTCTAGTTCTAAGCGCCGACGAATCCGGCCGCTAAATCTACGCAGGAGACTCGAAAGTTGAGACGCCCCCTTTTTATCTAGCGACGGGAAAGAGACAGCTTCCCCTGGCGAAGCTTGCTTGCTTGCTCGCCGAGTTATCAAATAAACCAATTTTTTTTCTCTTTCTTTTCGGTAGGGCTTCTTATTAAGAGAAGAATGAAGGTGAGGTGAGGGTATCCATACCTGGGCACCCAACGGGCAGCAATGGAGCAAATGAGACTTACACCGAGAAGGAAATGAGACGGTGATTTCAGCCAAACAAGCGAGACAATAAACAAGTAACCCAGGACGACGAGAAATACCTGAAGAGGGGCCACAAGGTCTCAAGATGAGTTGCGTTCCAGTATCTTTTTGTTGTATGTTTGTGCAAGTGCAAGCTTTGGTACTTGATGAAGGAGAAAACCGAGATACCTGTCTGGCTAGGTATCTAGTAAGTAGATAGATCATGGGAGACGGGAGGTGCCTGGATGAGGTGCAAGGTGCATTTTATAGCGGCTTCACACTAAAAAACTAGCTACAGCTCAGCAGCGTCACATCCCCCAGTCCCAGTCGGGTCCCATTCATTCCAGGCTCACATCCGGGCCCTGTGCTAGCGCCTTTCCAGGCATCGTCTAGTGTACTCCGTAGGTAGGCCGCCCAAGCGTCGGGTCAGCTCAGACTCAGAGGTGGGCTTTTATGTGGTCGTGACGAGTGAGAGGGAGAAAAAAAACTCCCCTCCCCCTTCCAGTCTTGAGGAGAACCTTCAACCCTTCAACTCAACCGACGACGACCGAGACGAAGAATTCATCTACGTGTTTGCCCATCGCCAACACGCTCTGCGAACATACACAAGCGGGCCATCTCAGAGACGAGCTACCTTGTTTATTAACAACCTGAAGCCGCCATTTTCTTTTGGCCACAGACGACGACCGACGAACCACCGTGTTCCGTCCAGAAAAAACCCGACTCCAAATTCCCTGATCGCGCGCCCGCTTTGGCTGCCCCAACACAATACACACCAGACGACGATAACATAAATAAATAAAAGAGACGGCGACGAGAACATTGCTTCTCATCTCGAAAACCGACGATCCAGAGGCCCTTTTGTTGCTCTCTGCTTGCGTATCCTACAAAGGCGACGAAGCGTCACATATTTGTTGACGCAATATCTGTTCTCGCTTGACCAAAGGAAGAGGATAACAATAACTCGCTCGCGCTGACGGTGTTTTGTATCTCTCCTCTGGCTCGCCCCTCATTTTCTGACGCCCTGTACCTACCTCGTGTCTTTCTGGTACAGCTATCAACAGCCAAAGTCGGTGGCCCACTGCGGCAACCACGACGACGACGATTGTTTTTTCTTTCTTCACATATTCAACGTAATCGATTGCTTCTTTTTTTTGCAATTCATTGATTCGCTTCGCTCGGTCCCCCTGCTTTCTATCTTGGAAACGCACAAGCCCTCCACTCGCTCTATTTAGAGACGTGATCCCTTCGCGGGTAAGTTACCTACACTTTTGGCGTCGGTGCTGGTGCTGGTGAGTGGTGTGCCCCATTCAATTCATTGCTCTACTCGCCGCTCCGCGCCGACTCGTCTCGTCTACATCCCCTCTTGTTCCCCTCCCGCATTTGCACACACTTCCACTTTCACTGCAGCCCTCCTCTATCCATGCTTGTCCGGCTTTTCCCCTCCAATTTTTCTGGACTGGACTAAACTGAACTGAACTGGACTCCCCTCGTTGTTCCACCATCGCAACGCAACGCAAATCAAACACATCTTTTGCCTCATATCTCCATCCATCCACCCATCCACCGTCAAATTTTCCACCCTTTTGTCGATTGCGGCGTTTGCGAGTTTGGAAACATCTTTTTCACCTTAGTCTTTTCCTCTGTCTCTCCTTTTGTCAAGTGTCTTATTGCTCCTGGTTTCACCGGCTGACTCGGCCAGGTTTTGTGAAGTGCATCGATCTGGTATCATATTCCACTCGACAAGTACCCCCGCAGTTGTTCTGATTAGCGATCTTGTCCGCCGCCTTCCTCCTCCTCCTCCCCCACGCGACCCTCCCTTAACTCTACTGCGGGCACGTTCTCGCCAGCAAATTCTCTTAAAATGGCAGACCAACACGAGGTCGATCTCGACTCTATAATCGACAGACTACTCGAGGTGCGAGGTAGCCGACCTGGCAAGCAAGTTCAACTCCTTGAGGCTGAGATTCGTTATCTCTGCACCAAGGCTCGAGAGATCTTTATCTCTCAGCCTATTCTCCTCGAACTCGAAGCTCCTATCAAGGTATGTTGTTACATGTTTTTAGCCGCCTTGTGTTGAAGAGTGGTACCGGGGACTGGGCGCTTCTGCTTTGGGTCGCCAGGAAGAGAGACGTTTTACTGACTTGCCCGCGCTTTGTATAGATTTGCGGCGATATCCACGGACAGTACTACGATCTGCTCCGACTCTTCGAGTATGGTGGTTTCCCTCCTGAGGCCAACTATCTCTTCCTCGGTGACTACGTCGACCGAGGTAAGCAGTCTCTTGAGACCATTTGCTTGCTCCTTGCCTACAAGATCAAGTATCCCGAGAACTTCTTTATCCTCCGAGGTAACCACGAGTGCGCCTCCATCAACCGTATCTATGGCTTTTACGACGAGTGCAAACGTCGCTACAACATCAAGTTGTGGAAGACCTTCACTGACTGCTTCAACTGCCTTCCTATCGCCGCCATCATTGACGAAAAGATTTTCACCATGCATGGTGGCTTGAGTCCCGATCTGAACTCCATGGAGCAGATTCGCCGGGTTATGCGCCCTACTGATGTGAGTCAATCTGGGCTATGCCAAGCCCGAAGCATAAGTTGTTTCGAGTGACTGGTACTGACAAAATTCTAGATTCCCGACTGCGGTCTTCTCTGCGATCTTCTGTGGTCTGATCCCGACAAAGACATTACTGGCTGGAGCGAAAACGATCGTGGTGTATCTTTTACATTCGGTCCTGATGTCGTCTCGCGATTTCTTCAGAAACACGATATGGACCTTATTTGCCGAGCTCACCAGGTTGTTGAGGATGGCTACGAATTCTTCTCCAAACGCCAGCTGGTTACACTATTCAGCGCGCCCAACTACTGTGGTGAATTCGATAACGCTGGTGCGATGATGAGCGTCGACGAGAGCTTGCTGTGTTCTTTCCAGGTGAGATTTGGCGCCAATTACATTGATATCAGGACACTGACGATTTCCATCAGATCTTGAAACCTGCTGAAAAGAAGCAAAAGTATGTCCCAACTACCCTTGATAGCACAAGCACTCCAAGAAGCTCCCCCCGCAAAGTAAAGAAATGAAGAATTTATACCAACGATTTGCTCTCAACAGGTTCGGCCGACGTTAAATGATCGCCTCGACCGAGGTGGACGACCACCGCGACGAAGAACGAACGAATCGAATCGAGATTTGTCTCGATCGAAGCGCACCCCCAATCTCCGCCGTCTCGCAGCTAGCCTTGTCACCATTGGTGGCAGGGAATGTTGGTTCATTGGGAGGGTGACGGAACTCAAGAGGCGCCGGATCGCGACGCTGACTTTTGCGAAACCCGAATCGTCTCTAATGCCTATATGCGAACTTGATAACGACAAACGGCTGTTTCTTAGCTCCACAAATAAAACATTGACAAAACTTGTTTTTTGAGTTGCACATGCACGCATACAGTTCTCGGATTCCATGCATGATTCACGGGACAGACGATCTCATTTGCTATATGTCTGCTCCGCGTAGGCTGGCCCGTGGACATACGCAGTTCGAAAGGCTGATATTTCTCACTTGATTTCTTGTGATGACGAGGATAATCTATCGACGTCTAATCTGTCTGGCTGGGAGCGTTTTACGGTCATGTTGCATTTCATGGACGAGGTTCGTGTGGTCTTATTCGTTGCTTAAGGGCAACCTCTGTATACGTTTTGTGCTTTTAGATTGATTTGGTGGGAGTGGCTCAGGAGGGGAAAGCATTACTTGCTTTCAGTGAGAGGCTGTACTGGTGAAAGCTGAGAAGGTTAGGATGCTAGAACGAATGGTAATTGCTGTACAAATTGTAATGAAGTGATTGATATGTCGCAGTATACTGCTCCCAACCTCGGAACTAAGGTGGGTTTCGAAAATGGTGAAAATGACGACAACACAGATATGAGCAAATTATAAGAGCAGCCACTTGCTTGTTCGATAGCGCTTATCAGGCGTGTAAGTTCAAGTAAATCTATTTATACATAAAGGGAGATTTTGCTCGACTACCGAGTGGCGTTCTCGATTCCAATGCCGTAGATGAACAGCATTCATCCAAGCTTAGCACAAGCCATCATGAACCCTAAGTGCGGATAATCATCTACTGGCAATCCTCACATTTTGTCTGCCCAGTCTCGGTTGGCTTCTCTTCCATTTCCTCGTCCTCCTTCTTCTTTGCATGATCTCTATCCACATGACCAAGATCTCTTCCCGGTTCAATCACATCTCTCACTCTCCTCTTCAGCTCCTTCGTCTCGGGGAACCCCCCATCTTCACGTCGATCCCAGAGGGTCTTTGTAGAGGCTGTCTCTGCGCCAAGAGCTTGATGTGTTATAGTCACGATGAAAGTCCCACCCGTGGAAGGCTGAAGAGCGACTTCACCAAGCCCTGTTGAGAATGTAGAGAGTAGCTCTTGAGCGTACTGAGAGGCATATTAGCGTCTTGTCTAGGTCGTGTCTACAAAGCAAGCAGGATGGACTTACATAGGCTGCTCGTAACATCCATTTACACTGGGTGCAAAACTGGATAGAAACGCGGGGAAGAGGCGTTTGCGTCGGGTCTGACATTTTCTTTTTCGTCCTTAGTTGCTAGTTCGATGATATGCGGTCGTTTCCGGGAACGTCGTGGTCTATTCTTGGCTTGGCTGGGATTTGCTTTTGGCCTTCTCGCTCGGAGGCGTTGCGGTTCAAAGCTTGAGTTCCGACTATCAGCAACCTCAGTGGTTGTATTTGTCAATGGCGATCTTGATATTGGCTTATAAATAGGAAAATCGAGCGAGATTAGACATGGGTAGAGGATTTGGAATACGGTGCGATGAGTGGTGCTCTCTATTGCTATGGGTGAGTGAGTTTAAGAGCTCTTTGCCCCTCTAGTTGCATAGTAATGTGATGTGATGCGATGTGATGCCCACATGCAAGCCCCCGCGGTCGAGAACGCCATTCATATCCACTAGATGTTCCACTCTTATCCTGCTCTATCCTCAGCCTCATGAGTGAGTGCCTCTCTCTACCTCGTATATCTACGATATAACCCTCAGATTTGGCGTTGGATGAATTTATTCGCATGAGCCTAGAATATTTCCGACAAGCTTTCGTCTTCCGTGCAGGTCTTCTGGCCAGCACAAGACAAGCATTAGGCCATTGATCTGGTGGGACTGCAGAGCGCAGACTTGAGCCCTGAAAACAGCCAACCTGGATGTTGGTTCCATTGAACAAGGTATTGTCAAGATATGGTGATGAAATGCAGTTTGAGTCATGGCATAAAGTAAAAGTGGCCATCAGCATAATGCAGCAACAAGTATTCGCATCGCCTATCTTCAACATTGATAGATGGAAGAATAAAATATCGTCCAATCATAGACAAAAAGTATATTGGCTTGGGAAACGTACACGACATAGATGGAAATGATACCTAGATGATAACAGAAAAATGATAATAAAAGGGGGAATTATTACATTCGCGCAAGTGCCCGATCCATAAACCGTTTCTTTAGACCCAGGCCCAGACCCGTGGTAGTGGTGCTTCAACCTCCCCTTATCGTAAGTAGGCCTCATAGCAACATTCATGTCCCATCCAGTAGGAAGAAACACAACATGTGCCGAGACAAAATTAAATCGCCGTCGTCCAGTCCAGTCCAGCCTCCTCGTAAACTATAGCGCCCTCGCTCTCGCTGTTGGCTTTTGTGACCCGCGCAAATAGTAATCCGGGGTATCTCTATCTGCGTCCCTGTGGTATAGCTGGATCCTATGGGTATAGATAGGCATTCTCCCTCTTTCTCACACTTCGCTTCGCTTCGTCTTACGACAAGTCGCTCCTGACAGCTTCCCAGGTGACCGACGTGGGTGTCGCTGTGATGATGCCAACAGGCGCTTCAGTATCCAGGGCCCAATGCGCCTCATTCATCCGAGTATCCCATACTCAGATCTCCTTGGTTTACTCCCCTTAAATGTGTCACAAACATATCAAAATTGACTGCGGCCCTCCTCCCAATCGCTGAATCATTGTCGACATTGCGTAGTTGTTGATTTTGGTAACCGGTAATAAAGAAAAGAGATTAACACGAGTGTATTACATGACCACACAGCAGCCACCAGACTGTTGCGGCGCATAAGGGTCTTCGCCCTTGGGGACAGCGCCCCAGACCGAGGGCACCATGTAGTCCCGAGTGCCGTTGCAGTAGGCAATAATGCTATTCCGTGATTAGTAACTCACAAAAAAACGCGTTGTCGTAGTAACATAATCTGCTCACCTCTTTGATGCTGTGCTAACGGGGATACGCTCTCGCTCGAGATCTTCGCGCAGGCGGTTGTTGAGCTCAGTTAGTCGTCGAAGCTTGAGGTCGGCCATCGACTGCTTGTTCTTCTTGATTTGCGAAGGGTCGCCGACATCGCGAGAAGTGTACTGAGGCATCTTGGAACGGGGTGCCGAGGTGGACGAAGTGACAGCGGTTTCGGTGAAAGAGCCACGGCGATTAAGCGCGTGAAGTAGTCAAGAACTGCCATTATCGAATGTTAGCCTGCTATGATAGTGATTTTGTCCAATTCAAGGCGTAACCGAGGCATGGCGAAATGGGTGACGAGGCCCCAAGCAACGTAGGTGAATCGCGTCAAACGAATTTGTCTCGATGAGATATTACGAGAAGCCAGCCAAAGGGAGCATCGTCAACTATTCTGTTGATTCCACCAAAACTGACTTCCTTGTCGTAGCATTCGAATACCATTGTCGCTCACCCCTGATCGATGGCGATGGGGATTCGATCACTGAGGAAAAAGAACTTACGGAGAGTCGGGCTCGAGTCAATGAATGACAGTCGAGAGCTTGTGAAGCAGTCGAGGACGCGGACGAGAATGAGAGGATCGACGGTCGGGAGGGTATTCGGAAGGCGATGGTTGAAACGGGTATGTGAAGGAGAAGAAAAAAAAGGGTCCGTCGTAGAAAGAGGCCAGGGAAGTCGAAGTGGAATGGTGAAAGGTAAGGAAGGTAAGGTTTGGTGAAGTTGGTGGCAGAGCAGAGCAGGAGCGAGAATGTGATGGGAAGGACCTGTGGGTAGGGGGGAAACTGGACTGCAGTGGAAACCCCCGAGCTAGGTAGGTACAATCATCTACCTAACCCAAAGCCAGCAGCAGGTCCAAGTTGCGGGAAGCACCAGCACCGGTATTAGGCTTAGATGGGTTTAGATCATGTTGTGGGGCCACTCTGAAAGGGAATGAGCCAGTGAGCTTTCAGAAATCTTGTGCCCGTCTGGGGGCTTTCCTAGGCGGATTTGCCTGGTGGCTCGTGCACCTCAAGCTGTGGCTCTGTACATGTACTGCGGGAGCCCTGGCATTGAAATTGGGGGGTAAGGGGGAGCTGCTGGGGAGCCCCGTCTAGAAGGACCTTGGACCTTGCTAGGGGCTGATGCGATGACCAAGGGGATAAGGAGACGAGACATTATCTTTAGGACATCAAATGGGGCCAAATTGATCAGAGAATCGAGCATTTGGACAAAAGTTTGATAAAGATTCTTTTTTAAATTTTTCTTTAGATCCGCGCCTCACAATGAGCCCGTTAAAAGAATCGAGTCCAGTCCAGCCCAGCCCCTGATATGCCATGTTACTGCTCATATGTTGCTAAGTACTAAGGTAGCGAGTTAATTATGCTCTATGGCAAAAGGACTTTCAACTGAGCCAAAGAACTCGCGTGATTGGGCATGGTGGGGCTACGGATCCGTGCCTATCCCCTTGCTCCGAAGCCAGGACTTCAAGCCCAATCCGTTTACGTCCAGGCTTCCAATCTTAGTTGCAAAGCTACAGGCACTTGATATTGCCTCTCAAATTATGAGGAGAAGGACCTGAATCAGCAACCCTCCCAACCAAGGAGCCGTGCCAATTTCTGTCATTTCCTGGTGGTGATGGGAATAAAGAGGAGGTTGAATGATGGTGACCAACAATCTCTTGCGTCAATTATTAGCTCTCCTACATACTTATCTATCAGGTTTCTTAATGAGATCAGAGCAAAAGCCACCAAAAAAAAGACATCAACCTCAAAACTTTGATCAATTCGGCAAAAGCGGAAAGATCTGCCATCATAACGCAAGCAACCCATACATACGCCGTGTTACTCTCGCTCGCTCTTCAATGGGGCAGCAACAAAAAAAAAGATGTTGATCAAGTCCAAGCTTGCAGCAAAGCACAGGTCCAGCCTCCAGGTACGTACGGAAACATTGCCCACTAGCACAACAAAGGCCGAGCTTTTGATCGTCTCGTCTCGGCTGCTTGCGAGCTCTGAACCGAGGATATCGTACGGAGCACAAACAAGCGACACCAACAGTAGCAGGTGCCGTTCACAACCTTTGTGAGCCCATTCCCGGATGTGTCCCTAGCTCTGAGATTGTTGAAATCATTGAATGAGTTAGGTAGAGACGCTCAGATCCTCTGTCACTTCCCGCTCTCGGAACGCTGCAGTAGCGGCATGCATACATAAAAGGGGCAACTTCAGCTCTTCCCTGTGGGTTTTTACGAGAACGTTTGATTCTCGAGTCTTTTGCGGATCAAGTGGAGCATAGAAGCGATTGCATCAAACAAAAATCAGCTTTGGATCACACGTTGTTTTCAGAAACAATCAACTCACGACGCGTTGAGTTATTCATTCATAATTTCCGCTCTTATTCATTATTTAACTATCAGCTACTAATTATTCCTTATACACATCTGCATTACCGATGAGGACAAGATTTTGCTAAAAACCAACAAGATCCACCAAAGTTGCTAGGAGTATCCGTAGGCGCGTCTGTAATTAAGATGAGACCCGTCTTGGCGACACAGGCTTTCCTCTCCAAAGGGGCTTTCATGGTTGTAACGGCGCAGCATTCACGATACCTGTTCGTTCCCAGGGTTGGCCTCAAGAAGGGCTGTGTAGCCCTGTACAAGAGCTGTGTTCTTCTGTTTCGAATTGTTGTGAATTGTTGCACTCGAGCTGGGGCTTGCGATAGCCTCACATACTCACCAAAGAGTGAAACGATTTTTATCATGGCCTTGCTTCGCCTTTTAGCTGCTCCAGAATAGTACCATAATTCAATCCTCCAGTTTCTTTTGCTCTCATTTCCCCATATCCAATTCGCAAACAGTTCCGCTTATGGGCTGACTCCTACGAATTGTCCTTCTCTCCCATTGACATGGTGTGAGCTGACGGATTGGGCTTTTTCACACGATCCCTGGTTCACGTACCTGCTTTTGCCCCTGGCCAGATTACCATCTCATCTACTCTATGACCATCCGTACTTTTTTTTTCTTATTGTTTCGAGATGTCAGAGCTCATGAAACGAATGGCCAGCACCCAGTGAGACCCATCTGACGCCATTCGCAAGGGTATATATTGATTGGGGTCTTGTGATGAAGCATTGGAACTTCGGCTCTGTGCAGAAGCATATTATTTACTCCGTACATATGAACAGTTACCTTTGGTTCTTCGGAGGATTTATGAAGATGTGGAAACATGCTGGTAATCAAGTCGTCGTCGAATGGGCACACGCCGAGTAACAGTCGAACCATGCGTGGGAATTACATTCTTCTCGGGAGAAAAGATTCACCCAAATAATATTCTGTTTACTCAATATTCGTCACAAACTTATCCGCGTATGGAATCCACGCAGGATATAAACATTCATGTTATTAAGATGGTTCTAATTTGGTGTATTTAGCTGGGGATAATGATCTTTGGCCTCCAACTCCAACTCTTCAGAATTTACTTGTAAAAGGTCATGTGTTCTTGTAGTTCGAGGGGCTCTTTGTCATATCATAACGGCTAGAGTCAAAGACTCAACAAAGTTCAGGCTGAATTTAGTAGCTTGAAATGTACCTACCTAATCTTCAATGGACTTCCTTCACTAGGTAGATTTGAAAGTAGATCGCCAGTCGAAACCTTTGTTGCTCAGACCTTATTATCACCCAACCAACCAAATATGTGGCTAGTTCTACCGACGGCCACATGCCGCACAGCCACATCACTTGGCACAACCGCTGAGGTAAGCGTGGCAGTAGCCCCTCCTCGCAACATAGCGGCCACACACGAAAATCGAAAAATTCAACCAACGTCGCAACACCATCACGAGTGCCGGTCGAATTCCTCAGCTCACCTCGCCCCCCCGCCGGCTGATCGATCTCGGATCGTTATCAATAAATCTCCTCTCTCAGTCAAGTTATATCTAGAGGAGGTTGCCCAGCATGGTATGTTGGATGCCCATTCCTTTGTCCCGGTTGCCGTGACTCAAGCCCTATCTACATTGAATCTTTACCCCTCCTCCACACTAAATTCGTCATGATATTGACTTGAAGTTTTCGATAGCCTCCTCCGCCGCACCAAAAGCCTGAGAATGTTCTCAAGAGGGCTCACGAACTCATCGGCGTTGGCCAGGCCTCCGCGGCCTTGACCCTACTGCACGAGCATATCACCAACAAGCGCTCCCGAAATGTCCCTATCATGTCGCTGGAGCCTGTGATGCTCCTCCTCGTCGAGCTTTCCGTCGAGCAGAAGAAGGGCAAACTGGCGAAGGACGCCCTCTACCAATATAAGAATATTTCCCAGAACACAAATATTGCTACCATCGAGGTGCGTACACAAACGACTGCGTTGGCCATGCTGCAGGCCACCATTGAGATATTTCGACGCTAACACATTCATTACAGCTCGTTCTTAAGAAGTTTATCGAGCTCGCGGTTGAAAAAGTCACAGCTGCCCAGCAAAAGGCCGACGAAGTTCAGGAGAGTATTGACGCTACCGCCGGCACCTCCAACATCGACGATCTTGAGGCCACTGAGACCCCAGAGTCTATCCTCCTCGCCACTGTCTCCGGTGAGCAGTCTCGAGACAGAACTGACCGAGCTATTGTCACTCCCTGGCTCAAGTTTCTTTGGGAAGCCTACCGAACTGTCCTTGACATTCTCCGAAACAATGCTCGTCTCGAAATCCTCTACCAGAGCACTGCCACTCAGGCTTTCGACTTCTGCCTCAAGTATACTCGCAAGACCGAGTTCCGCCGTCTTTGCGAGCTGCTCCGAAACCATGTCCAGACCGCTGCCAAGTACTCTTCCCAGATGCACGCCATCAACCTGAGCGACCCGGACACTCTCCAGCGACATCTTGAGACTCGTTTCCAACAGCTGAATGTCGCTGTCGAGCTTGAGCTCTGGCAAGAGGCTTTCCGAAGTGTCGAGGATGTTCACACTCTTCTTAGCCTCAGCAAGCGGCCCCCCAAGAATGTCATGATGGCCAACTACTATGAGAAGCTCACCCGAATTTTCCTTGTCGGCGAGAACTACCTCTTCCATGCCGCTGCTTGGTCGCGATACTACACTCTCCTTCGCCAATCCTCTGTCCTGGTCGCCACTGGCCAGGGCAAGAAGGCTGATAACCCCCCTGCATCTGACGCTGAGCTCCAGAAGGCGGCCTCTTTCGTCGTGCTCTCAGCCCTTGCCATTCCCGTCATTAGCACTTCCCGATCTCGTGGTGCCATGGTTGACTTCGATGAGGCCAGGAAGAACAAGAACTCTCGCCTGACTCACCTCCTGGGAATGTCTCAGGCCCCTACTCGTGCCAGACTCTTCCGGGATGCTCTCTCCAAGTCCCTCCTTCAGCGTGCCCGCCCTGAGATTCGAGAACTCTACGAGATCCTTGAGGTTGACTTCCACCCTCTGTCCATTTGCCAGAAGATCTCACCCATTCTGACCAAGATTGGCGCCGACTCTGAGATGGAGAAGTACATCCTCCCTCTTCAACAGGTCATCCTTACCCGTCTGTTCCAGCAACTTTCTCAGGTATACGAGACTGTTGACCTATCTTTCGTCGAGAGCCTGGCCCAGTTCCCTGAGCCTTACCAAGTCACAAGAGGTACTATTGAAAAGTTCATCATGAACGGTAATAAAAAGGGTGACCTCTCCGTCCGTATGGCCCATGCCACCGGTGTGTTGAGCTTCGACAACGACGTCTTCTCTTCCTCTAAGGCTAGCCATGGTGGATCCTCTGCTGGCTCTGCCGAATCTGAGACCGGGACTGTCCAGCGTCTTCAGAGCACCCCCTCTGAGATTGTCCGCTCCCAGCTCACTCGTCTTGCCAAATCACTCTACACCACCTGCCACTACGTTGACCCCAGCTTCAACAAGGCACGCCTCGAGGCTCGTGAGGCTGCTCTCGCTCGTGCTAAGGCTGGTGCTGAGCAGGAGCACCTTGATATTCTTTCACGAAAGGATCTCATTCAGAAGCGTAAGGAGGCTGCTTCTGAGATACAGGCCAAGAAGGAGAAGGAGAACGCCCGCCAGAAGAGACTCCGTGAGCAAGCCCTCCAGGAGGCTGAGGACCTGCGACTTGCCAATGAGCAAAAGGAGCGTGAGGCCAAGCGCCTTAAGGCTGAGCGCGACCGCGTTCGCAAGGAGGAGCTCAAGAAGCAAATCGCCGATCTCAAGATGGGCGACAAGGCTATCGATATCGATTTGGAGGACCTTGACAACCTTGACAGCAACCGCCTACGTGCCATGAAGCTGGCTCAGCTCGAGCGTGAGAAGAACGATGTCAATGAGCGCCTTCGCATCACTGGCAAGCGTCTCGATCATCTCGAACGTGCATTCCGGAAGGAGGAATCCAAGAAGTTGTCTGAAGACCACGCCAAGCAGAATGAGCAGGATCGCAAGATCTACGATACTGTTAAGGCCCAGACCCTTCAAGATGCTGAGCAAAAGCACAAGGAGAGTGTGGAGCTCAAGCACCGACTTAGCCGACTGGTGCCTCAATACGAGGAGTTCCGTGACTCCCTGCATGAGCGCCGTCGTGATGAATTTGAGAAGCGCCGTCGCGATGCTGAGCGAGAGCTTGAGAAGCAGATCACTCAGCGCAAGAAGGAGGTTCGTGACCGACGTCTTCGTGAGAAGCGCGAGCGTGAGGAGAAGGAACGTGAGCTCCGTGAGGCCGAGGAGCGTGCTGCTCGCGAGAAGGAGGAGCAGCGAATCCGAGAAGAGGCTCGCAAGGAGGAGCTTGCCAAACTCAAAGAGCAGAGAGAGAAGGAGCGCCAAGAGATGCTGGAGAAGGCTGCTCTTCAACAACGACGTGAGGAAGAGGCTCTGGCTCGTCGCAAGGCCGAGAAGGCTCAAGGGCCTGGAGGCTTCTCTCGCGGACCGGAACGCACAGATTCATCCGAGGGGCGAAGACCACCTGTCTTTGGTACTGGCAAGTGGCGAGAGCGTGAGGCGGCCGGCCGTGAGGCTGGTGATGCCCCTCCTTCCCGAGCACCCCCTGCCGAGAGGACCGATTCTAACGACCGACCGTCTGCTGGTGGTCCTCCCCGACTCAACCTTGCTGGCGGCAAGCCCAGCTGGCGAGAGCGTGAGGCTGCCAAGCAGGCCGGCGGTGGCGGAGCTGATACTGGATCTTCCGCACCTCCCCCTCGCTTCGCGCCTCGGGGTGGCGCACCGCCTATGGACCGAAGCGGCTCTGGCCGTGGTGAGGATGATGGAAAGCAGTCTCCTGCTCCTCCTGCCGAGTCTCTGCCTGCATCACGAACAGCTGGCAAGTGGGTTCCTCCTCACATGAGGAACAAATAAGCGGTACAGTTTGGTGAGAGAAATCGCAGTCGGACATGCATAGGTTGCGATTCAGGCGTTCAGGATTTGGTTTCTTGTTCTCCGTAGCATGGAAGGAAAAGTAGTAGTAGTATGAATCAATTCAAGACTAAGCGCATACGAGCACCATGTTACAATCGGTTTTTTACCAATAGCAAGCTCATTGGTTATCTAAGAGACAGGATAGATTAATCATGAGGCACCTACCAGTAGACGAATGATGACTTCTTAGAACTTTAACAAAGAAACCAAGTGCCACAACCCTTCTAGACCAGGTTGTCTATTAGCTTGCATTCCTTGTAACCAGACAAGTTTTTTACGATGTGGCTGTCAAGTTTAAAGATGCGATCTTTTGCCCTGACGAGTAAGTCACCATCGCGTCATATCACATTTCATATTGATGGCCATAGCCTCAAGAATCCCGAAATACAAAAGTTCTGTTCATGAGTAAGACGGAGGACTTCAGCTTGGCATTATCGGAATACTGTAGCTTGGGCGGGCTCATGGAAGCATGATATCAGCAAGCTTGGGCTTGTCGATTCCAGTTGACAAACATTTTTTGCGTGGAAACTCTGATAAGCATGAACTACGTTAAAAAGTGAGATGTTGAGAGTTTGGTTCCTGGATCTTCGTGAGCGTTTAGTAAACATTAACGGTTAATTCTGAAACTATAAGGCCATGAACGAAGTCGGTCTGTCTGACTGGTCAGCAGTCGTTATCGATTGAGGCTTGCTTTGGGTGTGGTTGACAAAATATACGAGGCGTAAACATGGAATCTTGTCTTTTTGTGAGGCGTTACATCGTTCGTTTACCGTTCGTATAAGTCAAGTGATTGACTGGTACGGGTAGATGCGAAACAGAGGCAGTTAATCTGGAAAATTAATCTCGACTCAATAGGTACTTGTCGATGAAGAACGACCTCTGACACCTTCGTCGTATATTATCTCCTATTACATTTTAAACCATGTAAGTCGAGTCACGTGAGGAACAAGTCAAGACTTGATATCCAACCATGATTTCTTCTTCACAGCAACAAATGACGAAATCTTCTCGTCGACCTGATTCTTAACAGGAAATATGGCCTCGAGTAAAACTCTCTCATGGCTGAACGACTAATCACAATTGTGCCCAAAAGCTACCGATCAAGAGTATTCGATATCATTCAATCTTGACCAAATCCGGCGATCAAAGAGAACGGTCAGGCCGGACCTCCGCCATCTAGACTTTTGCAGTATGGATCTTCCAGCGATGAACAATGGATCAGTAACCAATTAAGCTCTTTCATATCAATAAGGAAAGGTCGAAGATGGTCTGTTACTACTACGCCAGCCAACAGAATGCCTGGCCAAGTCTACAATGAGAGTCAGCTACCTGTTCAGAGGTATGCTGGTTTGGAGTCGAGATGGCACTACTGTCGTACTGGTGCTGTATCGTGTCAGCGTGGATCCGATCGAAAGGCAAATGCCCTATGAAGGAATTTGGAATATGACACCGCTACTGATCCGAGTTTATCTTGCTAAGAAGCTAGGATCTTTTGTCAAGAGCTGCCAGGGTCTTCAAGGGATCTTGCCACGATTACAGTGTCTAATGCCATTCTGCTTGGGATACTTGACTTCCTATCACTCACGGCTAATATCACCAAACTATCTATGGTGATTTATGCTGTATTTCAATATTGTGGTCACAGATGAGATGACTGGATCAGCCATCAGTCTCGCCTCGCGTTCCTGGTTCTCTCACATAGCTCTGGTATCTAGAGCGTACCTGCATCCGCCGCTGCAGGAACAGACGGGAGACATGCAAGGCTCTAAGAACGCCTCCAAAGCTATTGTGAGAGCCGGCCGCCATCGGTCACGTCTGGACCCTTGGCATCCCCGTGTGTACCGAGCTTCAACTTTGAAGTTTGCTCCACAGGTATGTTTGTATCAGAACTAGAATCTCAAGCCTCTCTACATCCCTCTTACTCGACTAGCACCAACGACATAGGCCATATGCTGGACTGGTTTGACCCACCTCATGACCTTCAAAGAGAAGAGCTTATCCGGCCGAGCTGTATCGGATAGTCTCGCCTCCGATGGAATTGGATCAAACAAAACTATTTCCAAGCTTGTCGTGTGTTAGGCACTACGTGGCGCCTGTCTACAGTCCCCGGTTTAGGAAGCGTGCTTCTAGTTGTGCCACCAAGAGGGCTCATCGGCGTCTTCCCTCGTTCACCACCATGCCATGGGGTGCATTTGTGGTATTGTGGATGAGGACGGGACTTCCGGTTCCCAAGTCTATTGTTGGTTGAGTTGACCGAGAGACAGAACGATCTGTTCTAGTGTCCATGGAATTTGTGCTGAGGATAAATAACCTCGTTTTCCCCATGGATAGCCAGCCTTTCCTCATCATCCAACAGCAGCTTCCCAAGCAATCAGCTTACTCTCACACTCTCTTCTTCGGATCACATTCTTTCTTTTACTTGCCTTAGGGCACCACTCTCTTTAAACATCAACCAAGACTGCTTGCAACGTCATCGAGACGCATAATCCCCGATATCACCTACAAGAACCTCGATAGCTATTTGCAACATTCGATCCTCTCATTTGATAACGACAACGTCATGTTCTCGCTCCGAACAATCGTCGCTGGTGCGACTATCGCCTTGGCCGGCATTGCTCAAGCCACTCATATTGACTACCCGCCCTGTCTTGATCCCTTCCAACCATATGTCGCATCTGGATGCTTCTTGGATGGTGTTGAGGGTCATCCAGGCGGTGCACTTATCTACCGCTCCGGTCAGAATCAGTACAACATGACCGTCGAGAAGTGTGTTGCCGAGTGCAAAGGCAACGGCTTCCGATATGCTGGTCTCGAGTACTATGGTGTCTGCTACTGTGGTTCTACTGTCGGTGGTACTCAGCTCCCCGACAGCCAGTGCAATTTCCCTTGCACTGGTGACAGCACTGAGATTTGTGGTAGTAACAATGCTCTCTCCATCTGGCAGGATCCTACCTTCAAGACCACCAACTTGGGCGGAGTCGTCACCCAAGCCCCCGGTCAGAACCAGTCCATCGCTGGTTACCAACCTAGCGGTTGCTACACTGACAATTCTCCTAAGGGTCGCGCTCTGACCTGGCCTATGGATATTGATGGCTCTACAATGACTCCCACCACTTGTTTAAGTGCTTGTGCTGATCAAGGCTTCCCCTTCGCTGGTCTCGAGTACGGTGGCGAGTGCTACTGTGGCAATGTCCTGGCCAACGACACCATGAAGGCCAATGTTGGTGACTGCAACGTTCCTTGCAACGGTGACAAGACCCTACTGTGTGGTGGAGCCAGTCGTCTCAGCGTCTATGTCGCTCAGGATCTGCTATCTCTTCAACCTTGCGGCTGGAATGCAAGCAGCTCTGCCTCCTCGTCTGCTTCAGTGTGGTCGTCTACCTCTACTACTTCAGCTGTCATCTCGAGTGTTTCCACTTCCAGCTCTGTCTCCAGTTCCGTCTCCAGCTCTTCAAGCACTAGCTCTGTCTCCAGCTCTGTCTCCAGCTCTATCTCCAGCTCCTCTACTACCAGCTCGGCGGTTGTCAGCTCTTCAACGACTTTGAGCACTCTCACTAGCACTGCTGGAAATGGTAAATCCTCCACAAACTATCCCCCTGGTCCTTCTAACCCTTCTTCCACCACGAACAACCCTTCCAATCCTTCCGGTCCTTCTGGTCCTTCTGGTCCTTCTGGCCCTTCTGGCCCTTCTGGCCCTTCTGGCCCTTCTGGTCCTTCTGGTCCTTCTGGTCCTTCTGGTCCTTCTTCCACTGCAAATGGACCCTCTTCCATTACCAACAACCCTCCTGGGCCTTCTAACCCTTCCTCCACCAATGGAAACGGCCAGTCTACATCAAACAAGCCTCCCACCACTACATCCACAACCACATCTTGCAGTACAACCACTCGCCCTGCCATGTGCACATCTACTGTCATGGTTCCCAACACCTGCGAGTACAAATGTGGTAGCTGGTGTGCTCCCTCTGTCCCTGACTTCCAAGACCAGAACGGCTGCCTGACCGCTTACAACAACTGTGCCAAGAACATCGCTGCTTGCTTCCAGAGCGCTGGCTGGCCTGGCGTTCTGAACTGCTTTGACTTCTCCAAGTGGTGTGATGGTGTTCAAGGCTACTGTGCTTCTTCTTGCTCTCGCGGCCGCCCCTGTAACAAGGCTGGGTGCATCCAGAGCAATGCTCCCACTGGTGGTGTCAGTCCCTCAAGCACTACTAGCGTCTACCCTTGTGCTGCCACGAGCTCTACCACCACTTCTTCCGCCGCTGCCACCTCTTGTGTTCCCCAGCCTTCCAACATCTGCCAGCAGCCCAGTTCCAGCATCTGGGGCTACGGTCCTGGTAACCCTGTTGGTGGAATTGAGCTTCCTCTTGTCGCCTGCAATGATTTGAAGAGCAGCTTCTCTCAGACTCCTTTCAAGCTCTACACCAACACCAACTCTAACTCTTGCTCTTCTTACCCCCGCACCCAGCAGACCAGCGCCTGCAGTGACGCCTGCAAGGCCCAATACAACTCTTGTTTGGGTACTTACGTCCAGAGTTGCAAGACGCTCAACACCCGCAGTGAGAGCAGCAGCAGCAACTACTTCGACAAGCGATCTCACTCTCACTTCCACAAGCGTGCGCTTGAGAAGTCCGGTATCGAGCCTCGCTGGTTCAACCTCTTTGGCAACGTTCAGTGGCAGACTGCCCAGAACAAGTGCTCCATTCAGTACTCTGACTGCCTCTGGACGAACTCCAATGTCAACTACAGCAGTCGCTGCCAGAACTTCGGCACTGGTATCTAAACGATATTCTCTCAGGGATCCGAAGTTTTGGAGATTGGCGGGCAAAAGTGGTGGTGATATACGGGTTTTGGTATGAGAAGGGAAGTTTGGGGTATGCTTTTATGTTTAGACTGGTTTGGTGTTCACTGCTTTCACACACACTCGCTTGGTTGTTGTATTTTCTGATTAGACTGTCATTCGCTATACAGAAACTGCCTTGTTTTGATACTCTGATATCTTTTTCTGCTCAGTGAATGCGTGATAAATCCTGCGAAGAACCTGCTGGTTCTCTGTCTCTCCCAATACAATTGTTATGCTAACTCATGCAATTCTTCTAGAGAATATTATTAGACTAAATAACCGTGAATACAGGTGTCAGAGTACTGTCTTTCTTTATATGTATAAGGGACTTACAAATCCGTAACTATCTCGCACTGATCATAGGTTCTTCAAAGGGCTTAGTTTACCCCCTACAATGATGGATTTTCTCCGCTCTTGTCCTTCTTTTCTTAAATTTTCTTTCCTACTTTGCTATTCAGGTTCGCAGAGTGGCTCTAGGGTATGTTAAACCGAATTACTACCCACAAAGCCTGCTGACTCTTGAAACCGATGTCTACTTATTCAATTTTATTCTTTATTGTATGTTAATCATATGTGGAAATACAATGTAGATGGTATATGTCATAAAAACTTAACTATGCTGATTGATTCAAGTTCAAAAGTCTTAGTATTGATGAAGTTTGAAGTAAGTGAAGGTCTTTGCAAATAATCACGAGACTGGGAAAACTCGTGCTGGCAACTGGTCTGCGGGATATAAAATTAAATCTTGCTCCTCTTTTTGAATCTCTCTTAGGAGATATACCAACCAACACTGCGGATATTTGATACTCAATCACATATAATCACAGTGTAAACACAAAGTATTGGTCGAAAACCCACACATTTGACACTGTGCAAAACACTCGGTAACGCGCATCGCAACCTTTCCACCTCTTCTCTCAACCACCAACGTCCGCAACTCGTATCCTCGACAAAAAGTTCATGGAGAAGTTTCTATACCAGTTAACTGAGCTGAAGCCAGCTTTGACGCCAGCTCAAGGGTGTCAGAGCTTCTTCGTCCTCTCTGCGGCTCTCGTCCTTGGTCTACAGGCACTCCCTCAAGATGTCCGTAGCGCTTTAATGGACTACGGTCCGCGAAGACCAAGGGATAGAAAGTTGAAAAAGAATCAAGAAGATGACAAGAACCAGACCTCTGCAGGCTTGAGGTCGTTTCTGAAGAACCTTACAGAATACGGGCAAGTGCCTCACTCGTGGTTTTTGCACTTCTACATCGTCTCGGTCTCTTTATCAGCTTTTTGGGCGTGGCAGTATTTCACGCGAGGATCGGTGATGAAGGGTATTGCAACATGGCAAGAAAAGGCTGGTGGACCGTCGATGAGCCTGGAACAAGTATATATTACCTGGCTGCTCATGGCGTTGCAAGGTTCAAGACGCCTTTACGAGAGCTTATTTATATTCAAGCAGGGCTCTTCACCCATGTGGTTCGTCCATTGGGCACTAGGTGTCTTGTTTTATGCTGCGATGAGCTTTGTGGTCTGGATTGAAGGTTCCAGTACGTTATCAGTACACAGAGCTGGACCATTAAAGACGCTAACAGGTTATAGGCGCAATCTTGGCATCTTGGGATTCCCTTAACCAACCCCTTAGAATTCCACGAAGGCTATTATCGACTCTCGTATTGTATCTTGTGGCGTATTTCAAACAAAATCAATGTCACAGACATCTAGCCAGCCTTCAGAAATACACACTTCCAACCGGGGGGTGGTTTAAATACCTGGTCTGCCCACACTACACTGCCGAGTGCATCCTGTATCTTACAATTGCCTGGGTGGCCGCACCACCTGGTGAGATTGTTAATAAGAGCGTCTTGAGTGCCGTTGTGTTTGTGGCCGTGAATTTGGGAGCCACGGCAAAGGGTACCAAGGCATGGTATGCGAACAAGTTTGGTGCAGACAAAGTGGCCGACCGGTGGATCATGATCCCGCTTGTCTACTAGCTTTGACCAAAAAAGCTGTTGTTCATCGCTTGAGGAATATGCCAAGTTTATTTGCAGCCTTGGACACATGCAAGACATCTCGATAAGTCAGGCTTGTGCGAGTTTGGCGAACATTCCGACCACTGGTGTATAGATCCGGAGATCCCAGGAGATCCCAGTTAGCAATTGTTCCTGCACCAAGGTCGATGTCCTCCTCAATATCAGCGATTCCGTGGAGGTAGTCGGTATACAGCTGGTTGGTTGTGATGAGCAAACTACGAGGTTCCTGAAGGATTCTCCAAGCAGGCACAGGATCAAGAGCACCGTCGTCCTTGCTTCGATGTAGGTTCAGGCAGAGGCTCGCACCAAGACTTACGGTGCAAACAACGGGCCAATACGCCGAGCCATCCTATGTGATATGAGCATGGAAGATAACAGAAGTTACATCACTTGATGTGTACTCAACTTATGCGGCATGATGCCAATACCAGGTGGATATTCGTTAATGAGAACATGGTTAGGCTTCTTGTGTGGACTTTTCTCGAATACATGCTCTGATTCAGAATCCTGCGCTGGAAGTGATAAAAGACGGGATATGACGGGATCTTGAAGCCACGCAGGAAGAGGGGCGTCGAGGAATTTGTTGTTGACAAGATCTGAAGGCCATGTTTGGAGACGTCGTTTTGTTAGCTGTTTCCATCTTGGCTTGGGCGCACTGGATATCTAGTAATAAAGTTGAGCTATGGTTGAACACGAATTAATGTGGTTGGGTACACACTTTCTCCAGAATGACGCGTTCTTCTTCCTCGGTTATGAAGTTGGGGATATAGTAGGCCGTCTGAGGTAAAGTGGTGACCCTGGCGTGTTCCAGCGAAAGAGGTAACAAGAGACCAGCCTTGTCTGTGTTTGGCAAGTCGGAATTCGACGAATCCATCATGATCTTCTTGCTGTCGTAGCTCATAAAAGCACAGATGTATGTATGTATTTGCTCAGTGAGCTTTGATCAGCTGTGACTCTACGCGTTGAGAGTGGTCAAGATCAGCAATAGAGGGAATTGTTATTAGTGGTTAAGTTCCTCGAATACCTAGTCTAGGTATTTTGTGGGGAGATGGGGGAAACTGAAACTGAGCCTAGAAACCAAAAAAGAGAATAATAGCAGTTAGGTTATAGAAAAGATTTTAGGTAAGGCTGTCATAAATATTAGGACAAGGGCCTAATAAATGTTTGACTATTCGTGCTGGCTCTTGGTGTGCTGGTTATTTGACCCGCCTGAGTGTTAGTACCTAACACATACTGTACAGAACCTACATACTAGTAGGCAATCGTATCAAGGTGTCATCTTCAAGTTTCTTACCGCAGGGTAAGGGGTTTGAACTACTCAATTAATGAATGCTGCATGAGAGACGGGAAGTTAAAAAAGAAAGGGTTCATTAGCATCCCTTAATATGAATAAGAAAGGTACTTCAATAATGCACCACGCACAGACTCAATACTCATGTCACACGCTCCAAAACAAGCACAACTGTTTCTTTCATGCTGAAATTGAAGACAATCATCTGAGGTCAATGATTGGGTTATAATTGCGGTCAAAGACTTCGTGGCTAACCGTATCAAATCGCCCTAGCACCTCACACCCGGACGTACTAAAAGACAGTACGAAAGAACCGCATTCTCAACCAATCATGTTATATTTTGGAGTCTGGGGGCCCTTGCTTAGACTTTGGTTTTGGTGGTTCCAATGGCTTTCTCCTTCTTCTTCCACTCCCTCTCTCACATTCATTCACTCACACTCGCACTCTTCCTCTCCCGCTTTCCCACTCACTCTTGACTTGGGTAAAAGAGCCGTAGACTCATCATTATCCTTCTCAATTAGGCCAGCCATTACTCCGTACTGTAACCTAAAACAAGGTTCACCTCTACCTACAGTACTGTACTGTACGCTCTTGGTCTCTCTCTCTCTCTGTCTGGGGCTGTCGTTATCGATTCAACTCTTCACTGCTTGCCAATCCAATCTAACTACCTTGACTTCGATTGACTTAACTCAACCTGGCTTAAACCTAACCAACCTGAGCTGAGCCTCCACCTGCAATCCCAATTCTACCTCCAATCCGAAACCAACCACTTCTCTCTTCCTTTACCTTACCTTGCCTCACCTTACTCACCTACCTACCGTATTCAACATCGCTAACGCCTCCGATTCCTCGCCATCCCGACCTCTCTTTGCGAATCAATCAACCAATCTCGTGTCGTTTCGCGTAGCCTTGTTTTTTTTTTTCCCTCGCCCCATTTCCTCGTCTCTATTGACTGCGCCTACCTTCGCCGCTTTGATAGCCATTTTGTTGTTGCGTCTGACCGTTACTCAGTACCTCTTCCTGGCTAAGGAAACAGGCAGCAACACCAGCGCGAATTCATCGCCCCATCCCCCTTTGTCTTCACCATCATCACCAGAATGGTGGTAGTCGCTAGTCGTCCTCGCAGGTAAATGTCATGGATGCGCAGAATGCTGCCCAGTCCGACCAGACGAGGCCTGCTGGCGACTCCCCTCAGCGGCCTGACTCAAAACCCGATATTTCAAAATCGACAGCGCCGCCAGTAAGCCCCAAGCCTTCCGAGCCCGTTGACAAGGGCAAGGAGAAGGATGCACGACGAAACGCGAATTCTTCATCCACTGTTGATCAAGATGCCTCTGAAGACCGCGATTCCGATGCTGAAACCATCGTATTGCCAGGCAAAGATGGCCACTCCCCGTCAAAGGCTCGCAAGGTAAGACAGGAGGACAGAAGCGACGGCGATGCCGATGGCGATAACGATGGCGATGCTTCTAAATCCTCAATCAAGGCTGCTGGCTATCGCCCACCAGAGCTTGAAAAACAATCATCTTCAATCCATGCCCGTGGCGATCCTGTCAAAAAGAAGCGCATTTCGTCGGCCCACCTCGAACGTGAGAAGCTGTCACGGGGTAAAGATGCGGCTGCGTCCAGTGGGTTGAGCTCTGCACCTGCGTCTCCACCTCATCACCGGCAGCAGCAGCAGCGTCGCCGTTTTGCCGATGACACACATTCATCCTCAGACTCTGAACATTCTCATCGCCGACCTGTCAAAACTCTTCGCGAAAAAATAAAATCAGGCGGCGAAACCGCACCATCACAGAAACGTAGAAGTGTCAAGCTCGAGTCCGACGACGAAGGCGAGAGCCGCAAGGTCCGGCGGCAACGAACAACAAGCGCCAGCATTGATTCAGGTCGCCCGCAGAAGGAGCACAAACCTCTTTCAGCAAAGTCGCACCATGATTCACAAAACAGGTCGATCTCCCCACAGTCTCGATCTCACCGAAGGAGCGCCTCCTCTCAACTGCCTTCCTATTCTTCCAACGGCCTCGGTCACAAGAAGAGACGACTGCCACCTCCATTACCCTCGACCGACTATCATTCAGACGACTCTTCTGCAAGCGGCAGCCCCCACCCTCGCAGTTCCAAGCTTCGTAACCTAGCAACCCCTGCCGCAGACACAAATGCATCCCCCGCGAGGATGGCTCCTCACAAGAAGCACCTTGATGCTCATGGTCAGACATTACTTGCCCGGGCCTGCGCACGAGGGGAGTATGATGGGGCCAAGACGCGCCTGACCGAGAGGCCTGAGGATCTGAATGTTGCTGATTATGCCGGAAACACACCACTTCAAATTGCAGCTATTAATGGTTGTGAAGATATCGTCAAACTCCTGATCGATGCTGGATGCAATTTGGACTGTGTCAATTACGACAAAGACACACCACTTCTCGATGCAGTCGACAACGGCCATCTTGGTGTTGTCAAGCTATTACTGGACGCCGGTGTTAACCCTCGAAAGGCGAACGTTAACGGAGAAGAGCCCATCGACCGGGTGAGTGACGAAACAGATAACGCAGAGGAAATTCGAGCTGCCCTTATGGCTGCAAGAAAGCGAGCAGGAGATCGAAGGCGTACTTCTGAAGAACACCACTCTCATCAAGATCAAGACGCGAGGGACTCGCACGCGCCGGATAGCCCTCGACATTCGCCCGCCACAAATTCTGCAACAGGACGAAGAACCGGAACTGTCCGTGCAACAAAAACAAGAAACGATTTGTTGTATATGCCCCTTGACGAGAAGACACTACGACAAGCTGCGGGGCGAGGAGATGAGGAAACTGTCGCACGCATCCTGCAGGTCAAGGAGGGATATAATGACCCCGCGGCCATGGTTGCTGCGGCAAGAGGTGGCCATGATTTGGTCATCCAGTTACTCTTGGGCCTTGGTGGTGCCAATCCTGACCCTCGGCCTATTTTTAACGCCCAGCCAGAGTTTGCAACACCGATACTAGCAGCAATTGGCCAGGAGAACATTAAAGTTATTGAACTACTGTTGGAGCAGGCCGGATTCGATCCCACTCGAAGATACAGAGGCGAAACATACTACGAGATTGCCCGACATCGGGCCGGTCCAAACTGGAAAGATGAGGAGCACATGCTAAAGAACGCCTACGACGAGTTTAAGAGAAGCGGCAAGAAAACAAACTCTCGCCAGGAGCAACAAGAAGAAGCCTTACGCGCGCGACGAGCAAAGGAGGAGGCTCGACAGCACAAGAGAAATATTTCTAGCCCAGAACCGAAGAAGAAGTCGACCACTGCCAAGCTTACAAGCCCTAAAGAGAAGCGACGATCAAATTCGATCACGAACCAGGGAGAGGAAGGCACCAAGCGTGGTCCGGGACGACCTCGGAAGGACGAAGCTGTTCCCTCTATCAATGTTTCAGACCGCGAATTATCCCCAACTATCTCCCACAAGCAACTCAAAGCCAAACACGCTGATTCAGATGCGGCCGGTGTTTCGTCAGAAGGCGAAGCTCATAAGCCCAGGAGGAAACTTGTATCCAAGGGCGAACTTCGAGGAGAACGAGAGCGGCAACGACGCGCCAGTATGGCTTCCAACGCTTCTTCTCTCAAAGATCACCCATCCAGTCCCCATGAGTCAAGGCACGAGGAGCCAGCTGACAAGCATGAAAAGAACAGAGTTGAAAAGTTATCCGAAAAATACCATGATCGGACCAAAGCTCTCAAAAGAGATGAATCTCGGGACCGCTTGTCGGTGTCTGGCGACGGATCAACTAAGAGGCATCGTGCTAGCATCACCCCTGACCGGCCAAGTAATGGAGACAAGGACGATAGTGAGGTTCCACTCAAACGACGACGTCTTGATGGTGAGACAAAAGAGAAGCGCTCGAAGCCATCTTTATCGTCCGATGAGAGGCCCCGAAAATCGAGTAACCTTCAGGACTCTTCCAAATCGTCCAAATCGAGTCTCAAGAAGCACGACGATGACAAATGCGAGAAACGTGCCGACTCTCATCGTGCAGATAATGACCGGGCCAGTAGTGTTGAAAAACAGATTCATGTCAAGTCAGAGGACACTGACGTGGAGATGAAAGATGCCGATTCTATCAAAGCCGTTTCGGAGTCCGAACTACAAGCAGCTCGAGCCAAGGAGGCCAGAGAGGCAAAGGAGGCTGAACAAGAGAAGCAAAGGCAGGCCGAGGAGGATGCCAAAAGGAAGGAAGAGCTCCGAAAGAAACATGAGGCACGCAAAAAGGAAGAGGAGCGCAAGCGAGCTGAAGCTGAAGCTGCCAAGAAGCGCAAGGAAGAGGCTGCTGAAAAGGAGAGAGTGCAGAGGGAGCAAGAAGAACGTGAGGCCGAACGCAGGCGCAAGGACGAGGAAGATCGCCTCCGACGAGAGGAAGAAGAGAAGCAACGCCGTGAAGCTGAAGAAAACGCCCGCCGAGAAGAGCAAGAGAAGCAACGCGCCGAAGAAGAGCGGAAGAAGAGGGAAGAAGATGAGCGCAAGCAGCGGGAGGAGGAGGAGAGACTGCACCGTGAACAACTCGAGCGTGAAGCAGCCGAAGAAGCTCGTCGTCAACGTGAAGAAGAGGAACGCAAAGAGCGTGAGCGGCGAGAGCGTGCACACCGCGAAGACCAAGAACGCAAACGTGCAGCACGTGAAGCTGAACAACGTCGATTCCGCGAGGAGCAAGAACGCCTTCGTCTCGATAAATTACCCCCCCTTCTACGATGGTTTGACACCTGTCCAAACCCCAAGCTGCCTGCTCTGGCAGAGAAGTTCAAGCGGATACAGGGTTGCCGATATGACACAATTCGACGAGAAGCTAATGGCACGCCCGAGGGCCGCGAACAATGGGTCCTTAACACTCATGCAGCTCTGCTACTCGGCGAAAAGGACCTTGACCTGTCCCGATGTAAGTCTGCTGGCCATTTTGTGTAGCCTCCACTAACTGTTTTTCTCTTTTTAGATACGGCCTGGGAACGTGCTCCTGTTAGTGAGTTGGCCAAACTCTCTCTCTGGCGTGTTGAGTGGCGTCTTTATTCCCTCCTCGATGACAAGCTTTGGGATCTTGGTCGCCAACTGCCAGACTACTACGGAGATGAAAATCCTTCTGAATTGGGTTTCCAGACGAAGCAGCGACTAAAGACAAAGGCTTGGGAAAAATTCCACAACATGGATTTGTTCTTTGTCAAGGTAATTATTTCAAGATTTCAAGTATGTAAAAAAAAGAGTTTCGTACCTAACATGATATCAGGTTTCGGATCTGTTGTATACTGTCGCCAACATTCCGCATCTTCGTCATATCCACCTTCAGGTTGAATACCGTGAGCTCTTGGAGTCAGAAGCACAAAGTATGGGGTGGGGCTCATGCCAGAAGTGGAAGCAAGACCCTGATTCTGCTCGCTACCATAGACTTGCTCCACGATGCAAGTATTACCTCAACGGAATTTTCGTTGGCGAGGACATGCCCCAGCGAGCACAAACAAGCAGCACACCGTTTCCCGACAAGAAGGTACCTCGACGCGGGCTAATACAGGTGTTCCCAGACGATCCGGATTATGCTCGAATCTGTATGGAACAAGGTCTGGAGCACCTCGTCAATGGTCATCTTAGCCCCCCACTCGTTAATGGCATTCATTCGTCGCCAATCAGTCAAAAGTCGGTGGCTTCAGGAGGACCTCCCATGAATGGCACAATTAAAGTCTTGACGCCTGGTTCGACTTCGGACAGCTTGATGGCATCAACTGCTGGGCATGAGCTACTTGTCAATGGCATCAATGGCACAAACGGAAACTCACACCACTGATACAGTTGAGTCTCCAACAAACAAACAATTGAACATACTTTGTTACATTATTGCGTCGAGTTTTCTTTGTTAGCAAAATGATCATGGATGGCGCAGGCATAGGCAACGGAACAGTTAAGGGCTATGGCATGGTTTGTCACTTTTCTCGGCAATTGGTGATGGTAGTTGCTAGATGGCAGAGGTTTCCTCACAAGCATTGGATCGGAATACCATACACTATAGGTCTGTTCTACGATGGGTTGGTCACGACGTTGTGGTTGATTGGTTGGATGGTTGCTTTAAAGATTAGCAAACGTTATGGAGGGCTGCGGAAGGTGTTTTTGTGCTGTTGCTATTATGAAGAAGCATGACTGATATCTTTTAGAGCAAGCAAGCAAGACTGGCTGCAGTCTTGTTTTGGTTGTGGGCTGGTTCTGCCTACAGTGTTGGAGAAGCTGTATGTAACTAGTAACGAAACTTTGAAAACTTCGAACTACG
Organism: Fusarium anguioides; assembly: GCA_012977745.1. NCBI lineage: Eukaryota > Fungi > Ascomycota > Sordariomycetes > Hypocreales > Nectriaceae > Fusarium > Fusarium anguioides. The sequence goes on along the minus strand of JAALXK010000459.1, from coordinate 6,706 downwards.
TACTTCCTATTCGATATTATCATGACTTTGCCTCAATAACGTTGGTGAATAAAAGAAATCAAGTTCTGATTGGCTGCAAAAGAATTAAACTGGCTGACGTAGTTGTGGAGCAGGTTTTTCTGTTGTGCCCCGCCATTTTCATCTTTCTTCGCAATTTATCACCAAAAGTGCATTTTCACCACGAATTAGGCCACGAACCCGAGATCTGAGGCAAGACAAGAACCAAATATTGAATCAAGACTGCTGCAAAAGCAACCGCAATCATGTCGACTACGGTGGATAAGGTATGCATTTGCTCTCACTATAAGACGGCACCTGGAACGAGTTTGCTGACCCCAATCCCTAACTAGATCAAAGAGATTGAGGCCGAAGTACGTGACATCCCAACCGAATCCTCCCTACCCAGTGTTCTCGACGATCGATGGGCAATAGAAATTATAGGAGAATATTTGTCGTATCAGTGACCGAGATCGGCTCTAACGTGTGTAACCAGATGGCCAAAACCCAAAAGAACAAGGCGACGTCGTTCCATCTAGGCCAGCTGAAGGCCAAATTGGCCAAGCTCAAGCGCGAACTGCTGACTCCCAGCGGCGGTGGAGGAGGTGGTGGTGCTGGTTTCGACGTGGCCAGAACAGGTGTAGCCAGTATTGGTTTCATCGGCTTTCCTTCAGTGGGCAAAAGTACGCTCATGAGCAGACTGACAGGCCAACACTCGGAGGCTGCCGCATATGAATTCACAACCCTGACCTCTGTGCCTGGCCAAGTTGTCTATAATGGTTAGTCTTCTGTGATATCTCCGCCTCCAGCGTTCTCAACGGGTGCGGCTATTTTCTTGTTATCGGCTTGATGCCCAATCCCCTCCCACCGGCAAGCGGCTCCCTCGTGCGCCAAACATTGTGGCTGACATGCATTTCCCATCTCTCTAGGTGCCCCCTTGCAGATTATTGACCTTCCCGGTATCATTGAGGGTGCCAAGGATGGTCGCGGTCGAGGTCGACAAGTTATCGCAGTCGCTAAGACGTGCCATCTGATCTTCATTGTGCTGGACGTGAATAAGCCTCTGACGGATAAGCGAGTGATCGAGGCGGAACTTGAGGGCTTCGGAATCCGCATCAACAAGGAACCCCCCAACATCACATTCAGGAAGAAGGACAAGGGTGGCCTCAATATCACCAGCACTGTACCCCTGACCCATATCGACCACGGCGAGATCAAGGCTGTCATGAGCGAATATCGCATCAACTCTGCGGACATTACAATCCGGTGTGACGCTACTGTTGATGACCTGATTGACATCCTCGAGGCAAAGAGTCGAAGGTAAGGCTGCCAAAACTGTGGCGAACAGACATACTTCTGAAGCTAAAATTCTTGGTTTGCTAACGAATCAACTTTCCAGTTACATTCCTGTGGTCTACTGCCTGAACAAGATCGACTCTATCAGTATTGAAGAACTGGATCTCTTGTATCGAATTCCTAACGCTGTCCCTATCAGCTCTGAGCATGGGTGGAACATTGACGAGCTGATGGAGGCTATGTGGGACAAGCTCAACCTTGTTCGAGTGTACACAAAGCCAAAGGGCAAGCAGCCTGATTACTCTCAGCCTGTCGTGCTCCGATCTACGCGCTGCACTGTTGAAGATTTTGTAAGTCAGATCAGTTTCATGTGGCGTCCTTTTGCTTCTTCTCCCCCTTGCGGAGCCTCATCTCCAAAAGCCTGATTTGGAATACTGGATTGCTAATCAGGCTGGCACATGCATAGTGTAACGCGATTCACCGAAGCATTACGGAGGTGTTCAAGACAGCCATCGTTTACGGCAAGTCTGTCAAGCATCAGCCTCAACGCGTTGGCCTGGCCCATGAACTCTGCGACGAGGATGTTGGTAGGTTGCCCCCCGGAATCCCCGACCACGACCCTCGATCCCAGCAGCAGCCTAAAGACGGATTGAGAAGGGGCGAGCAGCTCAGGCCATATTGAACTTGATCTACCCGATGCAGTCGGGATCTTGCTTCACTGATGAGCCCGGGCGTCCATCATCCCAGTCTCAGTCTGATCCGTTACAGCTAGACTGCCAGGGTTGGGTTGTACTAAACTCGTAGCAACGCTAACCATTGTAACAGTAACCATTGTCAAGCGATGAAGAGAAATCTTAAGGAGATTCAAGGGGACGATCCCACGGCAACGCCAGAGGCTTGGTGAGCGAGAACCATTGCCAGATAGCTTTGACTGTCGCTTCGCATCAAATTGATTCTGCAGCCGTTCCACCCACTAGTTTGCGACTCTGGTTTAGCTCCAAATGGCTGATGACAATAGGAGGAGGAAACCTCGCGAACAGGGGGAGCATGGGATGAGATGAGATGGGTGGGATACCAATTGCAGTACAACATACAACAACAGGTTCAATAAGAACAGGGCTGACACTGGATGCACGGCTACGGGCACGTCTGGCTGACAAGAAATATCGACTTGGCTCAACCAGGCACGATAATGATCGGCACAATAGTTTCCGGGGGAGGTCACAAGTGGCGTGCACACTCACAAGGCAGGCTGATGGGTCTAGACCAGGGGAGAGAAATTTAGGTCAACGGCAGACGACAATAAACAAGGGACAGGCGAGATTTTAAGATGAAGATGGAGAGCAAAACGGAGTAACTACGGACGGGATTTTATACGAAAGCCTATGTCCGGGTTAGCTTGCCGGTCCGGGATGAGGAAAAAGCAACACTGGGCTTTCACAAGCAGAAGACAAAACCGGCAGTGAGAATTGTTGACTTCGGAACACAAAAGAGTTGCAATCAATTTGTTAAAGACAATGATTAATGATGCAGTAATCATGGTTACAGTATCTTGGCACGCTGTCATTCATCCAGGCGGCTGAAATACCTACATCAAGTCTTGACTGAACGGAGATATTTCCAAGAACAAACCCAAACAAGGTTCAGATATGGATTGACGTAGTGTAGGAAAGCTGATGGGTAATACATATCTCACTAGCTACTTTCAAAGTCTGCTTACGGACTGATTGATCGAGTGTCCATCGAATACCCCGAATGCTAATCAATCGACGGGTATAATATTCCAGTGACAGTGACATTCGAATGCCCAAACGCCACCATCTGATGTCAACGAGCAGAAGCAGAACGGGAATGGGATGCAGCTGGGAGTGGTTCGACCTGCATAACCGAGGGCCTCTTGATCTGCGACCGGATTTCCCAGCAGAAGCGTGGGATATGCAGCTGCAGATGCAGGGGTTTGAGGCCTGCGAATCAGGTTGTGCATAGCATCTTGGCCTTGCATCGGCGCTTAATGGAGAGACGAGAGAGCTTGGAGCACCATTGATTATTTTCCTAGGGGGGGTTAGGGCATGTCCTGTTTTGATCGGATCATGCCCGGTAAGGGCTCTCGATAAAGTACGACTACAGACGTACTGAGAAAAGTGAAACAGACCTGGAGTTGCCAAGGGGAACTAACTGTACCTGAGCAACCATTGATTCTTATTATGCTGTGTTGTAAAGAGAGTATTGCGAGGCAGTACTAAAGTACTAAGGTACATACATGTATGTGCAGCGCATCAAACACGCGCTCCGTTCCGTCCACACCCTAGCTAGCTTACTTCTTACTACTGAGTACCCACCCGACCCTTAGCCTTTACCTAGACCTTTAGGCTTGACTATGGATCATGGCGGCGGTAAGAGACGATTCGTGAAAGGCGGAGAGGTCAAGCCTCTTTGGCGAGAAAAACGTCCCGAAGCCCGCACCAGGCTTAAACAAGTTTAGCAGGACCAGGGGAGTTGAGCAGTAAACCAACAGTCTTTACTGAGCGATCTTCATACCATGGGTACCTAGATACCTAGGCCGGTACAGTAAGCCGGTAGGTGAGTAGGTAGATACAAAGAATGGTACTCTGTCCAGAGGGTTGAAGACAGACAGCAGAAGCAGCAGCACGGGAAGTGGTATTTTACTTCTTGTAAACGTAGCGAGGATCTAGGATTGATGATTACGTGCTTGTGCAACAAACGGTTCAACCTGAATACCTATAGCAGATGTTTAGTTGGTAATACACAGCGTGGCTCCACGGAAAGCTCAACAAACCCAAGATAAGGTTGATCCCGCTATACAAGCAAACATTAAGTTTAGTACTGTATGTACATACATAGGTAGCTAGCGGGTACAGTAAGGTACTAGGCAGTCAGCAGTAGAGGAAAAGATTTCCAGTGTCATCATCATCATCAGTGCAGAGGACCTGCAGTGCTGATGAGATCTCAATCGGACAGCCCAAGGGGTTAAATGGCGCCAGAAAAGACGGGCAGCCGACCTAAACTTACCTACATATGGACATATAGCACCTCGGGTTCTCTAGTGTCTACAGCATGACAAGGAACCACCCTGGGTGAGCATCAATTGATTTGATTACATAGGTAGGTTGGTTGACTGACCCCTGGCAGCGCTTGATTAGCAGCCATTGACCAAACGCAGCTGTCCCTTGTCGAGGAGGCACAATTAATATCGATATCGGAGCAAAAGGTTGAAGAGCGATTGGATAGCTTCGGCCACTTACATGCGGCTTCTTTCACCGAGCGTTTAGGAAAAGGATGTCATGTCTGTCCTAGCGCACCGGCATGATGCTTCTGTCATGAGATGAGATACCTGATACATAGATCTCGCCGCGCGATCCTTTCTCGTCATCACCATCCATCCTCCCACTTGGAAGGCCTCGTTTTGTCTGCTTATGGTTAAGTTTAGTTTTCTTCATACAGGGGCACGCGGAGCCTAGAATCCTGCGCCGAGTCCAGATCGATGTGGGCAGTCAGTTGCGACTCCCGTCTTGAGAGAGGTAGGTAGGTAGTAGGCGAGAACCCCTTCTTGATACTGAATCCACAGTAATTAATTGGGATTCGAGAGTCATCAACAGAATTCCTTTCTTTTCATTACAACATCGATGTACCATTGTCACTTTTCACTCATCCAAGAAAAGACTAGCAGATATTAAGGCATGTCTATCTATCTACCTATCTACTTACAAACAATGCGAACATATACATATATACATACATACCTACAGCATACACCACCAAGATTGCATTCAACCGACAAAAGTCGGCGCCATGGATCTTGATCAAACTGACCAACTGGATCGACACCCGGACGACGGATTGGACCGTCTATGGCGCGCCACAGTTTTGTCCCCCTCCCTCAGGCTTTCTGCTTGTCGTCTTCTCCTATGTCCGCTCATCATCCATGCATCCATCTGTCGCATCGCAGCTTTGCTCAGGATGAATAAGGACAAACATTGACACAATATGGGCACTTGCTAAGTTGCTGCCCAATGAGACAACAAAAATCTGGGGCATTCTCATGATGGTGGCTGCACATTGAACCCTCCGGAGATTGCGCTAACCCTCCTCACGACGCAACGTTGATCCCTCATCCCGACTCTGTTGCTTGGATACGAATGAAGAAATGAAAATGCTACTCGAGCAATCACCATCCCTCTCACACTTACCACCAGTCGCTCAGAAAAGCAGGACCATGACACAAAAACGCGACATGGACATGGGAAGACACGCCAATGCCATGGATGCTAGACATGGATCCTGATGGGATGGACTAGGGGCGGAATGGTAACTGCCCATGCTGCCATGGGCCGCAGGCGGCGGCTGTCAAACTGGCTCCAGAAAGGGCCGTCCCACTAGCCTGCCTCTGTCCTTGACCTGTCCTGTCGATATGCCCTGGCAAGCCCCAGTTCTACCTTGCTCAGAGTAGCGGTAGATCTTCGTTTCTCATCCACAAACAAGCCATGCCAAAGCAGCGAAGACATTAAAATACGACTTACCATATCATATCGTAACGTATGTATGTACATCCATACATCGATGTCCTTCAAGATACGGGATAGGATGACATGGCTGCGACTTTTTTTCTCTTTCTTCTTGACCCACCGTCATTCCAGTTGCGGCATCCCGAGCACCATGTCATCATGGTACTGAGAAGGTGTGAGAAAGGACGGGGGTTTGATATTGATAGTAGTCTTCGATATGGCCACTGGCTCGCATAAAGCGAAGGCACACGAAACTGCCAGTTACATGAACTAAACTGCAATCAATACGATCAAACGAAAAGGACCTCCGAACAGACTTGACAATGAATTGCACAGGGTCAAAATGCAATAGATATTCATGCATCTCACTATCTTCCTCGGATCTGTCACACCAAATAACTCAAAAAAAAAAAAAAATAGAAAATTACCGTCAGGTGGACCACGTGCGCCAGGCTGTTACAGAGTGAGATAGCCACCACCAATTCTCGCTTCTTTAGGACTGGGGCTAACTACAAGCTTACCTCGTGCCATATCTCCACGGCCACGATGTTTGTCTGGACTAAGCCTTGGCCCGCAAGCCATACCGCCCAATGGCTTTGGCCTCCTCTGTAGAGACTTGGGATACAGAACAAATGCAAGAGACAAGGATGCCGGGATGAGGTTTTGGTGTCCCATGTCCCTCTCGTTGACGATGAGGACCCTTCGCAACCTGACTTTATTACATGAGTTATGGCTGTGCCATCCTGGGACCACGAGGCAAGCAAGCAAGACGAGGCGAGAAGACACGACAGGCAAGGGAGAAGCCATGGCTAGGGCATGAGATGAGGGACAAGGCTGAGCGAATCAAACAATCAGAGCCTTGTTCATTAGTCCCCTCCCTCGCTCACCCC
>JAALXK010000457.1:0-10868 GCA_012977745.1 Fusarium anguioides | reverse complement strand
TTTTGTGTCCCCCTCTAGCCGTCTTCCTCTGCCCGCCCGCCCGCTGGTGAGCACGGTCTGGGTGAAGAGGGGTGGTAGCGGTGCATCGCTCGCCAGCTTGATGGTGTCGCTAAAGGCTTTCACGGCACTCATCAGTACAGACAACTTGCCTGTATATCGAGCACAAGGCAACGGCAAACGTCGGGCTCTTGTATGTACTTCCGCCATTCGGGGTTTGTCCATGTGGTTGTGCAGTGTGAGAGGGAGGATTCCTTTAGTGTAACTCAGTCAATCTGGCTGATGATCGAGTCGGTTCAAGGATGGCCAAAACCGTGTTTCTGACACTAACAAGGAAGCGTATCTTTCCAGTTTGGATAAATGGAGCTCGAGATATGGATGGCAGGACGACCTTGGACCAAGACACCTATTATCAATATCTCGTCTACCTAAGTATGGATCCAAGAATTTCTTGAGTTTCCAGATCATTGGGCACCGGATCGATCGAACGGCCCGCCTGCATCCACAGGCCCAAGCAATTGGCCCCCGCTGTTGACACACAGGATGGGGAATAGGAACTGAGATTTGCGCAAGTGACGGCCAGTTTGACGATGAGGTGAAACTGCATCAGCTACACAGTTTCATGCAACACAGAAACAGATTTGTGGACTCAAGCCCAGGAGGCGCCAACATAGACTAGGTATCCCGCGAGGCCATGGCTTGAGTATTACTCTTGTATTCGAGTATGGCTACGGAGTAGGCTTGGCCCCAATGCCCGATATCCTTGTCGTCCCGGCGGTGTTTCATCCCCTTTCAGTGTTGTACTAATATGTACAAACACAGCCACAGATAGCCGACACAATGATTCAAAGGGAATTCCAGCTTTCGCTCGCCATTTCCTCTGGGTAACCCTGAGACCCTTAGACATAGCCAAGCTCAGTAGCACCCAGCACTCGAGCTTCATATCTCGCGTATCCAGTTGAACATGGAAGTTCCAAGGAAACAGATGCATACTCCTCCCCATCTCAACTTATTACAAAGCTAGAGAGGCACAGTACCTCGCCCATACTTGTTCTAGAACTGAGAGCCCACTCCACCTGAACTCTTCCAACCACTTTAATCAAGATCGCCAGCTCAATTATGTCCTATGCTTACATTGAGCCCACTTGATGAAACACCACGCTTCAGATTCACAGACCTAGCCTTCCTCCAAGTCATCATAATTTTGCAAGTGTATTGGAAACTGGTGACGAAATCAAGGAAGCAGCTTGGATCCCATCACTCAGCGATGGAGAGCCTTATTCAGGGTCCTTATTCAGAATGGTGGGGCACCAAAGACGCAGTGTCCCGTCAATTCATCGTCATCCTTGTGATGGAAACCCAAAGGTCGAATCGCAGACATTCAAGCACACTGCCAAAACTTAGCCAAGTCTATTGGTGTGAATTGATAAGTGCACTTAGACCTGTCATGAAGTTTTGGCTCAACCAATGACAATGCCTCCAACAGGAACAACAGTGATTCAGCCTCAGCCATATGCTCGACACAGGAACTACCAAGCAAACACTCCCACAGCCGCCCGAGAATCCACTTCTATCCATTAATGATGATGGCCCGTCGACGCTCTTGCTTGTAAGCCTGGCACTTGATTACCCGTTGTTGAAGCCGACTCATCACTTTATCGCTTCTCAAGAAGAGCATGTCACGAATATCTACGCGCGAGGATGAAACTTGAAACTTGAAGTCTGGCGTTCCGTGCTGCCGGACAACGACCCGGGTTGCATCGTCTTTCAATCCAACTTGGGTCGTTAATGCTCAATCCCGATTGGATTTGAACCAGTCCATGCCTTCAGAAAAGTTTGAGTAGCAGGAAACTCTGCACCCCTACGCTTGATACATACCCCATTGGCTCAACCAGAGGTGTGTGTGTGACAAGTCCTCGTGGTGGTATTATCCACCGTCTTACCATGTTGCGCAGATATGACGGACGTGAAGATTTCAATTTCAATTAATAAAGTCAGCGATCTGTTGAAAGATTGACAAACAGTGCTAACGCTTACATAGCTTCGTATGAGTTGTGAAGATGAGATCCCAACCTACTACAAATCCGGAAGTCCAATAGTCAAATGCCCGTCGGCAGTCCAACCCGACGCTGATCTCTCCACAAACCGTTGATTTCGCTTGCTTAGGGCGCCATCATATCTCAGTTAGGTACAATCGTGCACGTTTGGGCGATCCCTTTTGAACCATTTGTCGATTGCTGCCCACACAGGAAACCAACATGTGGCCTAACGGCACCACGTGAATAACGGACGGGTTGCGGCTGAGCGCAACATTCTCGGGCACATATGGGCACCAGGGTTGAATGCCCTGACTCCTGCGCTCGCTCAAGCTTTTCCTGGTTCTCCTACAGAGTACAGACCCAGCTATTGAATTAAATTGGGCCCGGAGTCCTCTTGTCTTAGGGAAAAAAGGAAAGCTGACATTGCTTCTTGGTGAGCTGCTGTCCCCAGTTGACTTCCTTGGGTCGTCATGGGGTGAATAGACCCTTGCCGTGCATGTTCGACATTGCAGGGATCCCCTGGAATGGCACTTAACGCCAGCCCATTTCACCTAAGTGAGGTCACTGAGGCATGAGCGCGCCAGGGACCACGACCAGCGAAAACGGGCCCGGCATCCCAGCCTGTTGGGCGTCGGAACTTGTGCGTCTAAGCCCGTCACATCACTGAGTCCCAGATCACACACCTGGTGTGAGTGATGCAAGGCCCCAATGATCCAAGATCTGCTAGAGCAACATCTCGACTCCCTATTTTGACAAGCTATGACCAGTTCCATAACTTGCTTCAACCGACTGACAACGGATAATTTCGGGTATGACCTCAGACCAAACTGGGCGGTTTTAGAGTTACGTACCTGCGCCAGCCATGGAGACTCCCTAGCACTAACGAGAGCCGCGCCCTGAATAACCCATGAGACAAAACCGGGCTCTATCAAGTCTTAACGAAATGATCGACAGTCTCATGTGACACAATCAAATCTGCTCCTCCCTTCTCTCGCAGCCACTATCTAAGCCATCGACTGGATATGCTTGTTCACACTAGTATTCAACCCTGGCTGGACTCGATGTACTGAGACAGCTACCACCATGACGCGGGGAGACAAACCTTTGCACAACAGCTTGAAAGGCTCCGACGGCAAGGGAGACTGTGGAAGTATCTGTCCTTATTTGTGTATACATACACAATTTTCTTGCCGCTTGGCTTCACCAATCATTATGTTTCTTTGATATCGATGGTAGCGCAGGAAGGCCTACTCCAGCGTCTGTTCTTCGGTTCTTCTCATGAACCGCGAAGTCAGAAAAGACACATAACGATTCCAAAGCATGATTTGGCTGACCCAAGGATATGGAGAGCTTGTATCCGAGGTGCTCTGGCTGCTATCAGTATGCTGACGTACAACCTGAGGTTCCTGGGCTAGAAAATGACAAGCACACCCTCCCGAATGCACCGTCTACATCAAGGAATCATGAGGATGATCAGTTTCATCATCCTCGCAGTCATATATGATGACGAAGATGACCTCGAAACGCATTGTACAAGATCAACGGTCGCCTGACATGCGATAATTTGGCTATTTGCTGACATGGCATCCATGCCGGATGTTCGATGGATAAATGGTATCGGAGGAGCAGTTCTCAGCACAGAGAACTTCTCCGCGCCTACGACAATATCGACTGGCTTAACAATGTTTTTATGGGCAGGTGCCATATATTGCAAGCTTGTTGCCTACGGCCCAGAGGATAAAGTGAGTGGTGCTCACACATGGGAGTTCTGCATCGAAGGCCCTGCGCCTAGAAGTCCTACAGAGGCATGAATATAGCTTAATTATTCCATGGAACCTTGCACCCTGAGCTTGTGGCTCGCCCTACAAGCATTTGGTTAATTTGCAAGACCAATAGTCGATATAACACCAATTGAGGTCTTTGTGAAGAGTGAGGAGGTTGCTAATTCTGGCGTTGAGAAGGCATTTAAGAACTTTGCTCGGGGAAACGGAATCACCAGACAACCCCTCTGCATTAAAGATGAAGATGCGCAAGTGAATATAAGGGTTCGTTTATAACACGTTGAGGAAAATGTCGCGTTGTATGGAGAATTCTCTATACAGGGAAATGCCTGGCACTGGCACTCACTGTCACTGTCACTGTCACTAAGACTGCACGACAGCACATCAGTGAATACAAGTAGCAGGGATTCACCACGAAAAAGGACTCTGTCTGCCAAGCAATTCATGTTCCTCAACTTCTGCCTTTCAACCTTTCATATTCATGGCTTTTTGAATAGGAATTTTATATGAACACCGCCAACATCATCTGAAGTGGATATATCGGGCTTAAGACGATCCGCTAAAGTCAATTTATCGGGTCTCACAGGGACAACACGATACAAGAGGCAGACCAGAGGTGAGATTGGGCTGGACCCTGCAAAAAAAAGCCCCAGACTCCACACGGGAGATATTTTTGGTCACATAGCTTTTCGTTTGATAGCTGAAAGCCGGAGCTGGAGCTGGAGCTGGAGCTTGGGGCTAATGTGTTTGGGTTGACAGGCCAGCAAATCGTTTTCGACATTCACAATCAACATCATACGAATTTTGTTTCGTCCAGCCAGCCATCTATCTATTCTTAGAGAGACAGTATTTATCTGCCGAGATCAGGTCAAACTCGTCGCATTAAAGATCCTATCTGAGTTATCCGCCAGCAATGCAACCCACCAACGATATCAAGGGTCTCATCCGTCAGTCACCGCCCGTCGACGTGACTAAGCCCTACGATGCCTCAACTCTCAAGGGCAAGACAATTCTCATTACCGGTGGTGCCAATGGTCTTGGCTCTCACATGGTTCGAGAATGGGCTTCACACGGCGCGAATATCATCATCGGGGATGTCGCTGACGCAGCCGGCGAGAAGCTCGTAGCTGAACTCACAGCTCAGTACCCAGACTCGGCCTTTGCCTTCCAGCACTGCGATGTCACCGATTGGGAGTCGCAGGTCAGTCTCTTTGAGATGGCTGTTCATGTCAGTCCTCATGGCGGTATTGATATTGTCGTTCCCAACGCTGGCATCATCCTCCCCGACGTCTCCATACAATTTGAAGAGCCAGTTCTCAAGAATGGTCGTCTACCTAAGCCCAACACCTCCCAATTTGATGTCAATATTACGGGTGCTGCCTACACCACCCATCTGGCCCTGTACTGGCTCCCTCAGAATGGATCATCTCCTCGTGATCGCTGTCTACTTCTCGTCGGTTCGCTTGCATCGCTGTGCCCTTTCCCGACCCAAACCATGTATACCATGAGCAAGCATGCTATACTGGGTCTTTTCCGTACCCTTCGTGCTACATCTTTCAGGAGCGGCGTCCGCGTCAATTTGATCACTCCTTACTACGTCTCCAAGTCCAACATGCTCAAGCTTCCTATTGAAGCAGCCTTTCTCTCCGGAACAGCCGGAGGAGCCATGATCGAGGATGTCGTCGATGCTGCAACACGTCTCATCGCAGATGAAGAGATCGCCGGTCGTGCACTTTGCGTCGGTCCCAAGCTCAAGTCCGCTGGTGTCGAAGGCGTGGAGGATGTGGATGCCCTCATGGCAGTCCAGGAGCATGAGGGCAGCGGCCAGGGTCGAGCTGTGTGGGAGTGCTACGGTGAGGATTACGACAATGCCGATGCCTTTGTGAAGCGCTTTGTCATGCTGCTCAATGCAGCTGAGAGGGTCAAGGGGTGGTTTGGTATCTTTACTGACATTTGGGGCTTGCTACGACGCAAGTGAACGTCAGCCCAGAATGAATAATGATTCCGGGTGGACACTTTGGGTACGAACTTGGTGAAAAGCTTTACGGTTAAACTGGAACCGCCCTTTGGGGACGCGTCATGGTCCAGATTGTGGTTGTACACGAGCCCGTATTCACATTGGGAACAAATCATGAGGATGGGTAGCCCGAAATACTTTCAATGGTTGTAGAGAGAAGGCCGAAGTATTACGATGACCGTAGGTAGTAAGCAAAATGATACACTGTGACCATGAACGAAAGTTCAATAGGTGACTTGAATACGCCGAGAGGTGACCAAACACGCAGTGGATATCAGCCTCAGATGGCTATAAATAGAACAAATGCGATATCGAGGATGGGTGAATGCAGTGCGACATGTCACGATATATTCGTGGTTGCAATTCATGGTGAGTGCGTCATGCACAGACTTGAGCGGTACCACTCGAGACTGGGAACGTTGGCCTGCGCAGTGCCTTGACGTCAGACAAGGTCTAATAAACAAAAGGAGTGATAGGTTGGGTCAGATAGTATAGGAACTGAAAGTCGTCAATGTCATGGTGGGATATAAGTTGATAAAGCTTGCATCTAGCATAGCCAATATCACGACTTCGCTCATTTAAGCGTCCATCTCAACGTAGAACCATCCCCGCCTTATCCTCCACCATTCCGTCCTCTTGCCCATCCGTCTTACTGCAATTGTAGACGTAGAATAAGTGCCCATGACAAACCCTGAAAACAATAATCATATGCAGACCTTTATCCCAGGTCGAGTATCCAACGCCACCGACGCCGTAATGAACTGTCGATCCCTAACACCTGTCGCTTGATCCAAGCATGCGATGCTATGCGATTCGATCCGATTTGGTGTGATGCGTCATGTCGTCTATTCGCCTCGATTTCGTTTCAAAAAAAAAAAAGAAAAGAAAAGAAAAAAATTGCGACTTAATTCTGCCGCGCGTCTGTCATCCAATCGGTGCCAAATATCGTTTCGTTTCATTTGAGACCGCGAGGTCGTTTGTGTGATTCCTCCGAGAATAAAAATCCAGACATCTTTTAGTAGATTTTCTTTAAATGGTCGTGATCCGCGTAATACATGCTGAGTAGTGTGAGTGAGAAATGTGATGAAAAAATGCCAAGGCCTAAAAAGTTTGAAGTGAAAAAATTCCAATGGGTAGATAGATGCCATCCAGTGGTCATCGTCATTCTGAAGACGGATCGCTAATTCACAGGATCACACATCGCGGTGAGTCCTTCTTTCGGCGGCGGCGTTGACGTCTGTGAGAACTTCGTCCGTGGTCATACTTGTAATCGTCATTGGGCCCATCGTTTGCGTTTTGTTCGTCCTCTTTACGAAGCATTTGCCTACAGAGATCAATAAAGACCTCATCAACGTTGGCTGCATATCGTTAGTCCGGATGCGGCGAAAGAACCCGTGAATGGGTAGACGGGCAAACTGACTCCTTGTCCTCGCGCTAGCCTCGTAGTAGGGTGCGCCCCATCGCTGAGAGATGGAGAAGCCCTTGGCTCGGGGCACAGCGCGATTCTCCTCCAAATCGGCCTTGTTACCAACAATGACAAGTGGTACATTTTCGTCGTCTTTTATCCGGATGATCTCCTCACGCAAACCAGCTAGTTCGCTTAGTGAGGAAGACGACGTGATGCTGAATACGAGAAGGAAACCCTGGCCGGTTTTCATATACAGATCCCTCATGGCGACTGTACCATCATCAGTACGAGGGTCGTGCGAAAGTTGTTGAGACATAGATGAGGACCTACCGAATTGCTCGGTCCCCGCAGTATCGAGGCTAGCGCTTGAGTCAGTGACAGCTCTTCCCCAAACGCGAATTGAGGACTGTGACAGTCAAGGTGCAAACTCACATTTCTAGAATAACTTGGCGTCCCTGAGACGAACGAGTCAGTCAGAAGGGGTCAAGTCGCGGCATTGTACCTTGCGCAATACTCACATCAACCTGGAGCTGTGTGCGATAAGAATCTTCAATGGTGGGATCATAACTCTCGATCCACTCATTGTGGACGAACTGGGCTGTTCTTGCATGAGCCTTGTACTGCAAAGGGGAAGACAGGGAATTGATGGTAGGATTGCGGATGCGACGGTGGGACACAGGCGCAGCAACATGAAGAACATGGGACGAGGGGAAGGTGATGGGACGGGGAGAAGGACAACTCACCAGTTAAACAACTCTTACCCACGCCGCCTACCAAAAGACAGCCGAGTCAGACAAGCGCACACACAAGAGAGAGTTGCGCTGATGTTGGGTATTCACGAACCTGCTCCCAAGACTACCACATGGAGTTCACGACTGAGTAATGAATTAGGATCGAGCACCACATGTTTTCCAGAATGAGTCGGTCGCACCTAGGCTGATAATGATAATGTCGTGGCATGATGGCGATGAAAAACTAAGAATTTCGTGATGAGCGAGCGTGTGCCGAAGCAAGGCGAGTGACGAGTAATCGATCCCCGTTAGATACTGTGGTTTATCAATCAAGCGATAAGAGAGAAAATCGGTCTCGAATGGCGATAATGAGACTGATTGTCTTAGTGCGCAGTCCCAGTGTAGGAAAAATAAACCTGGGTTTCGGTGGATGAATTGGCGACAAACAAGGAACAGATAAGTGACAGAAGTATCGTGGTGAGGAATGAGACACAGAAAATCGAGACTGATCGTGCCGGTTGCGGTTATGTATGTTTCTGGAGTTTCGCGGCCTCAAAAATCGATCTTTGAGCACCCAATCGTAAGTTGCGACGCTGAAGGGGAACCAACGCGCACGCCGGGAAGCGAACGGGCAGAACCGAGATGTTGAGTCAAGCTCAAAAAGAAGAGTGGAAAATCAAGCTTGGGGAGGAGGGAGTAAAAGAGACCGACCGAGAGGGGAGACAAAGCCAACACTAGAACCGAATAAAAAATGTCCCAGGATTTGTGATGCCTGAAATTGAGTTTCCTCGTTTGGTCCCAGGACCGGGAGTCTGGGAAGCGCCCGTAGCGGCTAGCTCGAGATTTTTCCTTGGGGAAGCGGAGAGCAAGGCAGGGAGAGGTGTAGGTAAACAGAGATGGCCACTGAGAGTGCACAAGACGGGAGAGGATGGCGCCTCTTTTTGGCTTGAGTCGGTAGATGCCAAGAGCACAAGGGAGGGGAGATTGTCCGGGGAAATACGGTGATTCTTTTTTGGCTGATTTAAGACCCCGTCCAAGGATTCAGATGCTACAAAGAGATAGTGCTTAAAATGTAGTGGTGGTCAAATTGATTTGGCGTTCTAGAACTGGGTTGAACCAAAAGCAAGATCTTCAAGGTCCGGTACCAGGCTGGATCGGGGCTGGACTCGGCTGGACCTGAGGTTGGCACGAATCCAATATGACTGTTGGCAAATATCACCCGATTTGTGAATGATGGTGGTGGTTGCGGTTTCCAGGGGAGGCAATCAAGGTATTTGGTGCTTCAATATACCTGTGCTTGCTTGCTTGTGTGTTTGTTTTGTTGGGAGTTGACAGCTGATGGTGGACCAAGTTGCAAGGCAAATTTTAAACAGTCAAAATCAAGACTGCGAGCCAACGAGGCCACTTATAACTCAGCGATGACAGGGATGGAACGCGGCTAAGACCTGCAAAATGAGAAAAGAGAGCGTAGTAGTACTAATGCATCCGTAACGACAACGAGAATTTGGAGGGGAAGAGTCAAAAAGCAAAACTTAGCCAGGGGTCTTTTATAAGAGATATGTCAGGGTGGAGGGGCTTGCATCCATCAATGAGAGTAGGAGGAGAGTATGGAGTAGCAGTAGGGAGTAAGGGACAGAAGAAGGTTGATGGATCAATGTATCATCGGCAGACTGTGGCAGCCAGGTACAGGGATAAGCTTGTGAAGGGCAACACGACATATGAAAGCGAGTGGACAGGTGAAATCCACGAGCCAACTGACAAGATTCAGAGAGACTGAGTACGAGATTTGAGGGTTGAGGCGAAAGAGCCGGGGCAAGTCAGCACTACAAGGTCATTACCCAAGGATGACTTCCGACAGCCACTTATGGCCCAGTATTGGTAGCTGTCAATCGATGGCAATCAGGAACACGGGCAGGAGAAGAGTAGAGCGAAAAAGCTCGGCCAACACGAGCCGAGTTGAGGATCTCTGGCTGGGATCCGGTATGGAGAGGCTTGTTGTCAAAATGTAGGTAGAGAATTTGGTTGGTTGGTGAGCGAGTTAGCCGAGTCCAGATGGCTCTTGCAAAGCTTCCTAGTCCCTGAAAATGAGTGTCGTTAGAGATGGAGCCGATGACCAAACAACCCGGCATAGCTAACACAACCGTAAAATCGAACCAGTGATAGCGATTAGGGACACGCGGATAGAGCGTCAGGCAGGTTCCGCTCACTGTTGGTGCAAGGGTACGGTTCAGTGTTCACTCGCTGTATGTACGGTTGCGCAGCGTTCCTGAATGTCTCGGATCCAATGATTGCAAGTGTTGATGTCAGTGGAGTAGCGGCGTCAATAACTCTGACAAACTGACACAGGGTGAGGGCGCACGATGCAGTACTGAGGAGAGAACTAGGACCAAGAAAACACGAGACGGACGACTGTCGGGATGTATATTGCCAGGTGTTGCTGTTTGCCTCCATACCTACCTACGTAACCTCGTTTTTACGAGCTTAAAGCTCTGGCTTTTCAGTTTTCACCAGTAGCTTGGGAGGGCTCCCAGCGCCATGGTTAAAGACGGCCAGCCATTGGTCCCCTACAGTTGGAGCTCGGGGAAGGCTAAAGCTAACAGAAGACGATATGATGGACGATTTGAGCGGTGGCAGCCCTAGATTGCAGCCGCAGCGGAGTTGAGGTGGGTACTAGAAAGGATGACAGCAGACAGCTTGGGGCGTGGATTGGAAAGGTCATGGGCGGCGTCGGGGCCTCGGCCGCAGGGGACGGGGGACGGGGGAGCACCTTGTTGCGCCGCGGAGGGAAGGCGGAAGGGTCATTGGCGAAAACAACATGTGCGAAATGCTACGAGTCTCCGCTTCTATCCACCAAGCAAGCGAGAGACTGAACCTTGGAACTGGATCAGCCAAGAT
>JAALXK010000456.1:0-55335 GCA_012977745.1 Fusarium anguioides | reverse complement strand
CGTCAAAGCCAGAGCCAAAGGGGGAGTACCTACAATATCTCAAATCGCAACGATAGCTCTTCGATCCTACACAACGACAACGCTTACGAAGTTCAATTCTCGAAATTAAACCGATTCGTTTAATTGCGCCGATTCGTTGCCATTATGAAGTACCTGCTTCCTTTCCTGTCGCTCAGCGCTGCCGCCAATGCGCTACACTTCTTCATCGACGGCACAACACCCAAATGTTTCTACGAAGAGCTCCCCAAAGATACACTTGTTGTCGGCCACTATACTGCTGAAGAGTGGGATGACCGAGTATCAGCTTGGGTGAAGCATGACGGTATCAGCATCTACATCAATGTCGACGTATGTTGCCTCCCCATGGACAACTGTCCATAAGCATATCATGCTACATGAATGAACTTTTGACTAACAAGCTCAATAGGAAATCTTCGACAACGATCACCGTGTCGTCTCTCAGCGCGGTCTAGCTTCTGGTCGCTTCACATTCTCTGCCGCCGATGCTGGCGACCACAAGATCTGCTTCACCCCCTCGTCCAGCTCTGGTCGTAACTCGTGGCTCTCAGCCAAGAACCCTAACGGTGGAATCAAGCTGACTCTCGACTTGGTTATTGGTGAGACCAACCAGATCGAGAGTAGCGACAAGGGAAAGATCCAGGACATCACGTCACGTGTCAAGGACCTCAACGCCCGTCTTTCTGATATCCGAAGAGAACAGGTCTTCCAGCGTGTGAGTACCCTCCCTCAGCCGTATTTTAGAGAGTAGTCCACTGACCACTTTATGTACAGGAACGAGAGGCTGAGTTCCGAGATCAATCCGAGTCTACAAACGCCCGTGTCATTCGATGGATCATCATTCAACTCATTGTGCTTGGTATCACTTGCACCTGGCAGCTTTCGCATCTTCGATCCTTCTTTATCAAGCAGAAGCTGACTTAGAGTATGGTCAATAAAACCAGTTGTTTGTTTGCGGGCTGAATCTTTGGCTTCGGCGATTCTAGTACAGTCAAAGTTTCATTGTTTTGGGTCGGGTGTTGACGGAATTATACACCAGAAAAGAATAAAAGGGATTGTTTGGTGGTAAATCTACGATGGGTTCGCTGAGTAGATGACTATGGCCGTGTAATGTTGAATATACATGATGATGTTTATTGTATGGTTTACAGAAATGCATGCTTAAACAGATGAAAGTGGGACACGATGATAAAGATGGCGACGCCTTTTTCTTTTCCCATTAAAAATTGCCAAAAACGAGAACTCCCTATAGTGCTCTATCTTCGTTTCACAACAAGTCACCAAGCTTGCAAACTTCAAACTCATCCCCACGCTAACTGCTCGCTCCATCTACACACCTGGCAAGACTAGGGACCGTCAGGCCACCCAATAGTAGCTTCCGTCTCGTGGGGTGATTACACAAAGATATTATGGGCAGCGTCATAAGAAAAAAGAGAAGAAACAACCCAACCAGACCCAAAAATGCTGCCCTGCACCATCTCCCTGCGCCGTGCTGCGCTGCGCTGAAGATTAAACGTGGTTTTAGTATAATTTCGTGATGGATTGTTAGACATGAGAAAGGGGGGGTCCTTTGCCATAGTTACAAACCAGATCTGCTTTCCTCAAAAGCGGTCGGTCATGCAAGTGTCGGCCAGTAGAAAGGGTCTGTAGGCGGCGAAAGGGTTCTATAATACCGAGATGATGGGGGTCGAGTTCGAATACGGTGAGCTTCACGGGCGAGCAAGACGCTTGGGCAAAGGGCCCAGGAGCGTGTTTGTGACTCGAACCAACTCCGCCGAGGGAGGTTTTACTTTGCCTAGACATCCACCAACTCATCCATCTATAAACTGGACTGAGCTTCTTCAGTCAGGCATTTCAACCATCGACCACGTCCCGTGATTGAACAAATGGGCCGATCCTCCTCAAGCTCGGGGTCTGTCGTCATAATACAGATCCTGATGCACAACGCCGCAGCAATGAAGAAACAAAGAAAATTCTTAGTTGTTATGATCAGGACGCGCTTAGCCGCAGCACAGGGTCTTCATCAACTTCTGGAAACCACTAGGCTGAGGGTTTGCCTGCTGTCCGCTAGCTTGGCCGGGCTGAGTCGCTGGGCCTTGCTGGGACGTCCTCGGCTGCTGAGGCAGGTTCTGGGCACTGTTCTGGAACTGAGCCTGGGTCGAGCCAGTGGGCGTGGCCATGTCCCGAAGACCCCCAACCCCGCTCCCCCTCTGTGCTGACAAGGCGCCGGGGGCGCTTGGCCGATCTTTCTGCTTGCCCATCTGCTTGATCGGAGACGGAGGAGGGGGTTGCGCGGCGTTTAAACGGCCGACAGTAAGGTTTTGTGCTTGTTGGTGAGAGGTGATATTCCCGGGACGGTGGCCGCTGTGCAGCTCCATCTGAGAGGGGCCAGGCCGCACGTTGGGGTTGTGGAGGTACGCGCCGCTGTGGTTCTTCGAGTCCCATCCCTTTCCCGAATCCTTAGAGATCTTCATCCAGTCGTACTCGCCATCTTCGACCTCGCCAGTGTTCTTCAGAGCCTGTGTGAAGAGCTCTCGAAGGTAGTCGTAGTCGGGAGTATCCTCGAAGCCCAGATTTCGAACGTAAGTGAGATACTTGGAAAACTCTTCGGGGAAACCCTCACACAGATCCTTGATAGCAGTGGTCTGCTTCTTCTCGCCAATCTTCTCATACTTCTGCTTGTTGGTGGCAGCTTTCAATCCCTGCCAAGGGAGGCCGCCTCGGAGGAAATACAGGAAAACGTGGCCAAGAGCTTCGAGATCGTCTCGGCGAGATTGCTCGCGACCCAAATGAGTGTTGATACTCATGTATCGGGCAGTTCCAGAAAGGGATTTTCGCTCGCGGTAGGGGATGTGCTGCTTCGTCTTCGGATCACGATACTGCTTGGCCATGCCGAAGTCAACAACATGGATAACGCTAGATGCCTTGGTGCCAGGACGGCCAATAAGGAAGTTATCGGGTTTAATGTCGCGGTAAATCAGGTTCTTCTCGTGAATGGTCTGGACCCTCGACAGCATTTGCTTGGCGACCATGACGACAGTCTTGATGGAGAATCTTCTGCCGCAGTGGTCGAAAAGATCCTCGAGCGAGGGGCCAAGCAAATCGATCACCAGAATGTTGTGGAGGCCTTCCTGGCCAAAGTAGTAAACATTGGGAATACCAGCTGGATCTGTTGTTAGCACATGACATGTTCGTTTATTTGAGATTGAATCTTCTCACGGCAGCCAACAAGGATCTTGTATGTTCGGTACTCATCTCGCAGCTGAGGAGCATCACTCTTGCGTGGTTCCTAATGCAATGTTAGTAATGGCGACCAAATGACAGTGCAAAAATGCCGGGCTGTTGAAACTAACAAATTTGATCGCAACTTGTTGATTGTTCAGCAAATTGGTACCTTCGAAAATAACACCGAAAGAACCCTCGCCGATCTTCTTTCCCACTCGGTAGTGAACACCGACAACGTTGGATGATGAGGAAGCCATTTCGGTGGCGGAGGCGGTCAGAGGACCACCGTTACGATATGTCTAGACAGATACGAGAAGTCGGTCGTTGCGGGAAGGATACAAATCGTACTCAGAATCGAAACTGGTTCAACAAATCAATGCCTGTAAACAAAGGGCGCGAGCTAGCGGTCAGCTTTGATGAATTTCGACAGAACTGTTGATGCAGTATGCAATAAAGAGAAAGGAGAAGAAACAGGAGAAACGGATGCTGTGGCGCTGCTCGCGGTTGGGTGACTGAAGAAGGATGAGGCGATGGATTGGCCAAGTTGGGCTGTACTGTTGGCTAGGTACTGGGATGTTGATTGGGGGCGCGGCAAAATAGGTACTTCGAGCCCAAGGACGCAGCCGCCAGCCGCAGGTACAGGTGTAGCAATGAAAGCCCCTAATGGCGAGAGACCGAGATGATCCGTTAAACGCGATGGCGAAGAAAGGAGGCGGTACAGTGATGATGTGCTGTTTACTCCGTGGTCGCTGACTGAATTCGCAGGAATTGAATTAAAACAGTGTGCCGCAACCCAATGCAAACCGTTGGATCCAATCCAATATCCGCGGCTCGGGAGCTCCCTCTTGTCGGTGGGAACCACAACACAGCTGAACAGACCACCCACCACGAAACGTAGGCTCCAGTAAAGGTAAACGCAAAAGTCAAATTGACTCACTTGAATTAACAGAAGAGATGCCAAAAAAGAATAGAATCGGGCAGCTCATAGGCGATCGATTCGAGTCGAAAGGAAAGGCGGTCGAAGGGGAGAGCCCCGAGAGAGATCGAGGGAGACGATGTCGGTAACGTTGATGGGGAGATCAAGTTTTGGGTTTGGGAAAGGGGAAAAGAGAAGCAAGAGAACGAACGGGACCGGGACGGACAAGAGAGAGAGAGCAGGCCCCCCGACCTTTACCTGACCTGAACCAACGAGAAGCCCAGGCCATCCAATCCAACGCCAGGCCAGGCTAGCCCAGGCACCTCACCTCAAG
The DNA here is from genome assembly GCA_012977745.1 of Fusarium anguioides. NCBI lineage: Eukaryota > Fungi > Ascomycota > Sordariomycetes > Hypocreales > Nectriaceae > Fusarium > Fusarium anguioides. Next base: position 50,842 of record JAALXK010000456.1, on the reverse strand, counting down.
AGAAATCAGCGACAACTCCACCACTAGGGAACCCCCGTCCCCCGTCCACAGGCATAGAAGCGCTACAGAAACAAGCGAAGGGGTTTAACAGAACACGCCAACCAGGAGTCGACTTTTCAATTTTGGGCTGTCAGCCCGTCTTCCAGAGGGTCTAGGCCAGACCAAGACCAGCCGGATGCAGTAGGTAAGGAGTGTCTGGCTTGTGTGTAACTTACCTTCAGCACTGTAAAACATACATACATAAAACCTCAAACCTCCCTTCCCGTCAACCTCGATGGTCAAGGCACTGTGCAAAAGTTTGATTTAAGAGTTGTCAAGAGTCGTTCTCGCAGGTCTAGCTCCCCAGTCTTGATTCAATCCCATATCTCGCTCTCCCAAGGGCTAAACACAAAGAAGAAGAAGAAGAAGAAGAAGAAAGCAACAAAGGCTGCATCAATTCTTCCTCGAGTTGCTGGTCAAGAGACAGAATGGTTTGAAAGTTTATTGCCAGTGAGCGGCACTCGAGAATATCACCTGCACAATAAAAATAGGCCTGACACGCAGCCATTGACGTAAACCTATCGGTGAGCAATAGTTCAAAGTCATGCTTCTTAAACTTACCATCGTAATAGATTCTTCCATGAGACATCCTTAATTTCTCTCCAGAACTGACCACTTTATCGTCTATAAGCAGCGTCCGCTTTGACAATAAGCGCCTCGCGATATTATCTCATCATAGGTAGGTATCCGTAGGTATGTACTACTGTTCAACACCTACCGCTACGGACGGGGCGCGTGTCTGTGCCCTCGCAGAATCTCCTCTCCCCAATGAATTGAATGAATGGACTTGACTCGGCGCTGTCCGCTAGACAGTGGAGTTTCTTGGAATACCCCAACGGCAGAGCCGGGGTACAAAACTCTACCTTGGCCAAGAGGCAATTTCCCAGCCTCTCGCTAGGTACTTTTCCGTACCTTGCCTTAATATTGGCTGTCCATCGTCTGGTCTGTGATTCTATCGACATGGGTTTGGAGGTTGAGATTCAAGGTTCTTGTCGGCGACAGTCTACTTCTGGCTTTTGTCACGCAAGGCCCTGCAGCCGGTCAATAAACGACGTCCAATTTCGAGCATGGTCCCATTGATTTGAGAGTCAAATAGCAAATAGATCAACGAGCTTTGCATGTGTGCATCCTTGTATGTGTATGTATGTATGTATGTATGTATGTATGTATGTATGTATGTATGTACGTACATACTGTCTTTGTACTTGGCACTATTTAGGTAGTTAGGGATAGCACAAGACTCGTTGCATCGCATCAACAAAATGCCGCGCTTCTGCTCTGTTCTTGACCGCAAGATGCAGCTCTTTAACATACTGCACATGCTCCATATTCTAGTGGGTATCAAGTTTGGACAGTTCGTTTGAGATTCTTCTCTCCTTCTATTGCCATTCAGTCTAGCGATTCAGTCGACCTTCTCCATGCATCAATGGATATTGTTGGCATGCGTACAGAGTAGGTACTGGAAACGCATGAGTCCACGACTGGCTACAACAAGCCACACCAAAAAGCCAAGCCGTTGTTAGCCCCCGTCTATCACTAATAAACTAACCCATGGGCCTTAGCTTATGGTGGAATAGTTCCGTTGCCCATTCGTCCGATTCAAATTCCTATTCTTATTCCCCAATCTAGACAGTCTATCATGCTTCATTTATCGTATACGATAGAAGCCAGAAGCTCGGTAGAAAATGGTAGGTTATCGTCCTGCAAAGAATTTTGTTCTTGGAGATTGCAACGTGTAACTTCATCCTCGTCATATCACCCTCCTCGAGCAGGGCCGTCATCGAAGAATTATCCGACAACTCATCACAAAATAATGCGATTTTGCTGAGCTACCCCGGCCCCAACAAGAGTAACTGGCCCAGAAGAGAGATATGTCGACCAGGGGTCCCCGCTAGAAGCGGCTCTAACTCTTCCCCCTGTCCTTAACTATGTCCTCATCAACCCGGATCTCAACATCCACCTCCCTTTTTCCGCCATGTCTCCCTTACGTAGGTACTTTAGCTGTTGTCAAATGACTGAGCCTTGCATCAATTCAAGATCGGTCCCTTAGGAGTCACAGCACTCGCCACATAACCTGAACACGCACATTTTTACCCCACCCATCTTATTCAGCGGCTCTTTTGCGGCTCAGTTAAGTGAGCCTGTACGGAGTATGGTCTGTTCTAATTACAGCCAGGCCTGATTCATTTGAGCTTATTGTGGCTCATTCTTACGCTGAGCCTCTTCTGTACCAAATCTCCCATCTTACTGTCTATGCATGACTTTAACTAAACCTTCTTACCTATACGATGATAGCATACTACATCATGACATAACACATTTCCTGGTTTGCGTAAACCGCATTGTGCTACGTGCTTAGAGCTGAATTTTTTCCAGCGTTGCCTGGTCAGGGTGGAAGCATATCCAAATTCCCCAGACAATGCCCGATATTGACATTCCACATACACAGAGTGCTGGACCTGGATCTTGCAATTATAAAACTTCATCACACTTGATATTCCCTGTTTCTAATGATCGACCTATTGCCTTGTCCCTGGAAAACACAGGCGCGCGTCACCCTCGGAGATTTGACTTCCTCCTCCCTGGCGAAATCTCCGAAATGCCAATCTAGCGCTCACAGGACATGCATAAATTCGCTTTGAACCAATTAGAGGCTATATTTGGTAGCTCATTTAGACTTCCAGCTCAAGATCGACCAATGGCAATCTCAATAACGGTATTTCATACTTGGTTTTCGAAACTTGCATTATCTTATGAGATCAGATAGATGTCCTTCTCGGCCAGTGCCATCAACTGGAACTTGAATTTAATTAATAGATGCCGTTCAAAAACGACATCATCGTGGGTATGACACAACGGGACTCGGTTCATAAAATTTTCAAGTCGAGCTCATGAAGGAGGGTAAAGTATGACACAGTTTGTAAGCAACGGCTTTCGTTCCGCTCGCTATTGTATGATAATCATCAGGGAGCAGCAGGTAAAGTATGGACAATAACACATGAAGTTTGGTATCAGATTATCAACTTCCTGCGTATGAACAGGGTTTCATGTATTGCTGATGGCAGAGGCAGCCTGCCTGCCAGTGGATGGCTGTCGAACTAAATGCCATTGGTATAGGGTAACGTTTTCCAATATGAGACAACTACTTGCTTTGGGTCTTGGTTTGCACCTGTTAACGAGATATAGTAAGGTAATGGAAGGACAGTGAAATTTGAAAGGCCAGTTATATTGATAGTTGTAATGGTAAGAAATGAGTAAAATCCATTGTACCCTGAATTGGTGATGTTTATAGAAAGATCCAACAAGTCCAATAAAGCATGAGTATTGGGATCAACACCTAGACAAACAGAAAAATACTTAAAAGGCTAAATAAATTTATAAATAATCAAATTCTTTAACCGATGCTCCATAGCCTAACAGACTGTATTCACAAGAGAGACCAGTGTAGGGGGCATGCCAGATGTTGATGTGCCCCGCACAAAGTCACTAACATCAGTATCAATAGGAAAGGCAGTTCCATACTGTAGTCATCGGTCTACCCAAACGGGATGTCGCTTGATTACTGAGAGCATTACAAAGAGCTCCAAAGCCCAACAGAGGCGAGAAGGTTGAAACCCAACGCCTGAACCTGCCTCAGCATTTTACTCAGTCCCATAGAACTACACTTCTCAAACCTACACGTCAAGACATCATCATACAATGTCCAAGCCAGGTGATATCCCCGAGATGGAGTACCGATTTCTGGGTCGCTCCGGTCTTCAAGTATCGGCCATCTCTCTTGGTGGATGGTTAACATACGGTGGTCACATTGACAAAGGTGAATGCTCATGAGGAACTCATGAATGGGACTTTTACTGACTGGTCTTACAGAACGTACATTTGAATGTATGAAGGCTGCCTATGACTGCGGTGTCAACTTCTTCGACTGTGCTGAGGAATACTCCAATGGCGAGTCCGAGATTGTCATGGGAGAAGCCATTAAGAAGTTTGGTTGGAAGCGAAACGATTTGGTCGTCTCTACCAAGGTGAACTACCGTGCTCTAGGTAATAAATCTACAAGGGAATATAATTACTAACAAACTCTCTAGCTTTACTGGGGAGGAGCCTTCGGCGACAATCCCGTCAACAACAAGGGCCTATCAAGAAAGCATATCGTCGAAGGGATCAACGGTGCTCTTAAACGCTTGGACCTCGAGTATGTCGATCTCATTTACGCCCACCGGCCTGATCGCCAAACACCCATGGAGGAGATTGTTCGTGCGCTCAATCACATTATAGATCAAGGAAAGGTAAGTCTGCCCTCTGATACTTGGACATCGCTTTACTCAGGCTGACTCAATAGGCTTTCTATTGGGGAACCTCAATGTGGAATGCCGATGAGATTGCACAGGCATGGCGATATGCCGACAAGCTTGGCCTGATAGGCCCAGTCATGGAGCAACCCGCATACAACATGCTCGACCGTGTCAAGGTTGAACAAGAATATGCTCACCTGTATCGCGAGGTTGGCCTTGGCCTGACTGTATTCTCACCCATGCGACAGGGTATCCTCTCAGGCAAATACAGCGACGGCATTCCGGATGACTCTCGTTTTGCCAATGACGACATCCAGTGGGTTAACGGATTCTGGAAGCGCACTGGGAAGGATACCTGGGCTGGCGTCATTGAGCAGGTTAACCAGCTGAGGCCTATTGCAGAGAGACTTGGAGTCAAGCAAAGTCAGCTCGCTTTGGCCTGGGTGCTTAGAAATAAGAACGTCAGCTCAGCTATTATGGGCGCCAGTAGTCCCGAGCAAGTGTACGAGAACGTCAAAGCCGTGGCTGTCGTTGGGAAGCTGACACCGGAGATTGTCAAAGAGATTGACGAAATCCTCAACAATAAACCACCAGCTGTTGTGGAACGGTACTGAGTTTGTTGTAATTGAAAAGTAGCAATATATACCGACGGCAGTGCGAAAGCTCAAGGTTTCGATTGTATTTAATATGGAAAGAGTCCTTATTGTATAAACGAAGCTATTTACATAATAAGGGAGATACGAATTAGCACCACGGAAAGATAGAACTCCCGATCGATGATTGGATTCGGGTGTATGACAAATCAGCGTCAGCTATATAGGGTACAGTACCTAATTAAAAGTCTACATCTTGTTCTCAATGTATAATGAATATGCCATTGACTTAGGTACACATAAGTCAATTACTAGCTATATACAATTCAAGCTTCTGCGAATCCTCCCCACTTCGAATTTACGGTATTATCGAAACTACCAAACATGAGCCCTTCACAGCTTCTTAATCGTTTCCCTTGGGCAAAGAGTCCCCTCATCAGTAATGCACCAATGCTCGGTATAGCTACGCCTCTCATGACGGCTGAAGTCACAAAGGCTGGTGGTCTCGGTACTCTTATCCTGATATTCTAAATCATCAGATCTCGAACTGACTTGACACTTAATAACAGGCTTCCTCCCTTCGTTGGCTTATATTGAACCAGGCTCCGAGCACATCGACCGACTTGCGGGCCACTTTGATGAAGTCCGAACCCTTCTTGGAACCGATCAACCGCCAGAGGGACCCCTTCGGGCCGGAGCCAGCTTCATCACTAGCCATAGTTCCTTAGGTTATTTTGAAGAGACGGCTCTACCGCTTATAGCCAAGCACCGTCCAGCGGCGATATGGCTATTTGCTCCGGACGGGGACCTCAAGCCTCATAGTAAGATCATACCTAGCCTCAAGGGTTTGGAGCATCCGCCTGTTGTGTTTGTACAGATTGGCAATGTTGCTTCGGCACGAGAAGCAGCCCGAGATGGTGCGGATGTCCTTGTGACACAGGGCGTTGATGCTGGTGGCCACCAGTTTCGTCAAGGATCAGGCATTGTGAGCTTGATACCCGAAGTTAGAGATATGCTGGATAGAGAGTTTCCGGGCCGGGGAGTGAGTATCGTGGCTGCAGGAGGTATTGCTGACGGTCGAGGTGTTGCTGGGGCACTTGCTCTGGGTAAGTCGACTTTATGGCAATGGTTTACATCGTGATTCTGACGAGTCTTAGGAGCTGAAGGAGTCGTTATGGGAACAAAGGTAAGTGCCAAGTCTGTGTCTATGGATGACCACTGAGATAATTTGCAGTTTACCATTGCGCCCGAGTCAAACTACCCCGAAGTTCGAAAGAAGAAGGTCCTCGAAGCTGTTGATGGTGGCGTGTCTACGTTCAAGTACGTATTTTTCTAAACTCGAAAGACGTAACTTGAGGAGAACTTACATGAAACAGGTCCACTTTTAACGACAGGATAGTTAATAGCCCTCTCTGGGGACCTCTTTATGATGGTCGTGCCATTGTTGGACCTGTCCATGAGAAGTTTCTCGCGGGAGCTACCCTGGAAGAATGCCAGCGAAGTCTCAAGGAGGACTATTCTGAGGATGAGGCCCGCTATCTCGTTAACACTTGGGCGTAAGTGTAGTTAGGATCCAGAAAAGGTACGATTGTGCTGATATTAGTAGGGGAACTGGTGTTGGACTCATCAACAAGATCCAGCCTGCAGGAGAAATTGTTCGCGAGGTACGCGAAGAAGCAAAGCGCGAGCTTCAAAGAGCTGTTGGCTTGGTGTAAGACAAGACTCGCATGAGGGGCTCGAAAGTCGACCCGGTTGATGAAATAAGTGTATATATTGTCTCAATATATAGAATTGTGAATTGACACTGACGCATATACTCCTCTATGCATTCGCGTCCAGGAAAGATGGAGCGATTGGCGACCAGCAAGTTGATATCATACAAAAAACAACGCAGAATGCTACTCGAAGATTACGAAAAACATGCCCCAACTACAGCTTGGCCTTGGTCTGAGCCTTCTTGAGCACAGGGTCAAGCTTGGTCGCCTTCATAACGTTGCCCTTGATCTTGAGCTTACCACCCATGAAGAGTCGCTGAGCATTAGCCTTGCCAGCGACGAGCTTGCCAAAGTTCTCCTCGGAGAGGACGAGGGTGACTAGAAATAAACGTGTGAGCTTACATGTGTTCCGAATGCGCCGGAGCGCGTCAGACTCGCGACTTACCATCCGGCTTCTCGCCGGTGCCAGTCGCGACTTTTCCAGTCTCCTTAAGGTCGATATGCCAGCTAGCCTCCTCGCCGCTCGCGTTCTTGAGGGTGAAAGCGTAGACGCCATTACCCTGCTTGATAGCGTCCTTGCGATCGGCATCGCTGGCGTTGATAGCCGTTTGGATGGCGTCGAAGGCGGCTGAAGCGGGGAAGTTATCTATGGTAGGAAGTCAGTTTCGATATGTCTTACAAAGACGAGCGTTGGAGATAGAGAGGGCAATTTGTGTTCCTTGCTATTCATGATCGGAATGGCTTGTTTTGACGTACCGTTCTTGAGAGACATGGCTGCGACTGGAATAGAGTTTTGAATAATGAAATGTATAGACTGCAAGATCAAAGTCAAAGATAGGTACGAGAAAATATGGAAGTGTGGGGGAATTGATCGAGGTTTTTAAATGCGACAGATAATCATGGAAGGATTGAAGTTTCAAAAGAATCCGGGGCCGCTGTAACGTCGTTGGTGATTGCATGTGATGTGAACCTCGGCGGATCTACCATGAGATCATCCACATGTTCTCTCCCCCACAAATGCATCACAATTAGGGATAGGTCACGCGCGGGGAAGGCTCTCAGACACTCAATGGCCGAGTCAGTTATCGGCTGAAAAGTGACCACGTGCTTTTTGCCGACTCCAAGCCATTAACCTCAGTCAATTATTATATTACCGACCCTACTATGTATTGTACCGACTCGGCACTCACACTCCAGCTTACCTGCGATCCATGGTCAGCTTACGTAGCTCTTATGATACTCGGAATAACCAGAATGGGGCTGTTTACAGTATATGAATGTACACTTCGACTATTGGATGGCTATGACATCTTGAATACCGAGAGGCCCGAGTCTTTGCCAAACACCAGTCATTCAAAGGTGAACGACTTAGTAGTTTATAATTTACATGTGAGAATGCTGATCTCACTGTTAACCATCTATCTTTGATGCTGCCTAAGCCTCCCTATGCGCTACCGAATATCTTACAACTGCCACTCAGGCACACCAAAGTCTCGATGTTGGGGCCACTTCTCTGGTCTTATTAGAATGTTAGCCATGTCAGATAATGCACACACGCGCATTTATAAACATACCTGGTCAGAAACAACACAGCCATACGGCGTCTCCTTTCGTCAATGTCCTCAGAGGCTGTCAACCGCAGCCAATCGCCCAGCCAGCCTCTCAACTCTGTCTCGCTTTTCCCAAGTGTATCAATTCCTCGCTCCGTGCATGCAATTCGTAGCTCTTCATAGTGCAGTCCCGTAGGCCCACCGTCTTCAACAATATTTCTGTCGTCGCCCTCCAGATATGCCATGCGATATCGTCCCTTGGTCTGCCACATGCCAGGTGGGAAGAAGCCTAGACGGTCCCAGATTGCACCGCTCAAGTGCAGACTCTTGAGGACATGAGACCGGGCAACAGCTTGGGTGACTCGGGGGCTAAGGACACCGTGGGGATGCTTTCCTTCCAACTCATCGAAAGCAGCCTTGCGGCGCTGCTCGGCCTTCTCGAGTGCTGTAAAGATCTGTGTCGGTATTCTGCAGGGATATGGCACTACGCTGTCAACGTAGGCAACGACCAGTACTGTAAATTCCCCAATGACAATCAACATAAGTCCGAATAGAGGCAGCCGTATCATATCATGGCGCACCCTCCAGAGAAGAACCCAGTCTGCTCTCGAGAATGTCTTGGGCACATAGTGTGGTCTAAATATCGAGGGTCGATCGTCGGCAGGCGTTCGTTGAAGTTTTTCGCGAAGAAGACGTCGACTCGTCCATACGTTCTTTATGCCATCCTTGTAGAATTTCAGATATCCTTTTCCCAGCTCAAAGTAGTATTTGGGCGCTGATTCAAAATCTCTGCGTCGAGGAAGCGTGAGTGGTGGTGGTCGCGTGACATCTGGGGGATTGACCAGCGGATTCAAACTTTTGGGGCCATCATTGTGGATGGAACGTAATGATATTCGTAGCACAGTTGACGATTGTGCAAAAGTTGTAGTTGTTTGAAGTGGCCAATGGCGTAGATTCTGACTGCGCTGGCAGAGCTGCCATGGCGTTCGAAAGCTCATGGCCCTAGAATTGAAGATCGAGGCGACGAGAGTTTATGTTTTACTGTTGAGGATGAGCTTTGGAGACCAAGAGTTCGGGATTCCAAAACGCGATGCGTCATTGGCCAGGCTGTTTCCGTTGACGTCGGCGAATTTGAAGCGGGTGCCGATCTTCAGGAACCACCATTAAGGTGAAGGTTAGACCTCCTAGTTATGGCGTTGGATTAAGTATAAAGTATACTAACTAACGTGTATCTTTGCACATAATTGAATAATACCTATAATCGCTCAATTGGTTAGGATACTTGAATTCTAGACCACCTACCGTGATACCTCGAATTCACATCAAACCGCCCTGATAATAATCTTTTCTTTATAGGAAGACTTATGCTAATCATTAGTTACCTATCTATATAAAGCTGTATGTTTATTGTGTGGAAATTAACAGAATATTCTGTCCTTTAAGTTATTGTATATAATAACTTATTGGGAGGAAGAAAATTGTGCTTTTTAAATGTGTAACCTTGATCTATCTCTCTGAGATACGCATGAGGTTATCTCAATCATCAATAAAGCTGTGGGTACTTTAACTACAAACATACTTTAATCGCCAACCCTAAACGTTGGTTTGCCGTGAAAACAAAGAACACAGAACTCGAATAACAGTTCAGGGATTAGGTAAATCATCCAAGTTCCTTGGCAAGCATGGTCCCTAGCACAGGTAGCTGGAACAAAGTTTAAGGCTTAATAAAGGGGACTGTTGGCGCAAGGCAAACGATCGGTGAGTGCCTTGCATTATCGGAGATTTCTTACCAGCCACTCATTAACTACCTGTTGCAGCTTCACCTTTAACCAGCCTCCAGGTACCTAACTATTTGACCAGTTGGGCGCTAAATGGATCAAGTGGAACATCATGATGGGTCTTTAGATGTCCTTTCAGCTCGACTTGCGCCCTACTTTTGGTGCTCAACCCTAGCGTGGGCAATTATCACCCAGGGTGAAGCATTAGATATTCGTTCGAGTGTCCGTAGCTGAATCATGGTTATTAATATCAACATCACGACATTAATCTGCAGAAGAAATCAGGATACTTTATAAATAACACCTGGGGCTTATCAAATTAGGTCCCTGTCGAAATGCTGGCATCAAAGCCGCTAAAATGATATAGGCGCACATTTTTGCGGGGAGATAGCAAATTCATACTTGATCAAGTTCCATGAACTCCACTAAGCTTTCAAGTTATCAACTTCGAAATTTCTTCTGGAACATATTTATACACACTGTTGATTCTCTGAAACATAGACGAAAAGTTAATGTTTTGACGAGACGCTGGTATCTTCCGAACGACCAAGATGGTATGTTCACTTAAAGTTCACATCTGGACCGATCTGACTCCGCTATAGGTTCATGCTGATGCATCAAACTTTGCCGATGGTGTCACAAAGGAGGAGGCCTATGAGCAAGTGCTCTGGCAAGCCGAGGGTTTAATTACCGATCAACGCAACTGGGTTCGTCTGATTGTCTTGTGCCTTGAAGATACTTGGCTCACCTTCTAACCTGTTGTCGTCTGATAGGTCTGGTAAGCAAACCAAGAACTCCCTTGGTCCTAGCCATGTTCCTGACTGTTCAATAGTAATCTTTCAAATGCTGCTTCTCTACTATGGCACGCATACAAGTCTCTGGAGTCGCCGAGCAAAGATGTGAACTGGGCTGGTAGGTCACACACAATCTCTTAACTCAAAGCACAAGCAATAACGACGACAATCTTGTCCTCAACTGCAGGGTTTTATGTTCTTGACAAATCATCCCAAGACCCGCAGCTTATCCTGGGCCCCTTTCAGGGCAAGGTCGCCTGCCAAACCATCAAGTTCGGCAAAGGTGTTTGTGGAGCAGCGGCAGCGACCCAGGAGACACAGCTGGTTCGAGATGTGGAGGAATTCCCGGGACATATCGCCTGTGATGGAGATAGCAAGAGCGAGATCGTGGTGCCCATTGTAGTTGATCAGGACGACGGTTCCAAGAAGCTCGTGGCTATCATCGATATCGATTGTGCCGAGCTAAACGGCTTCGATGAGGTTGATAAGGCCAATCTTGAGCAGCTTGCGGCCTCGCTTGCTAAGAGCTGTGACTGGTAGGCAGATGTCCTACAAAATGATAAAATATGAGTCGTTAAGACTACCAGCATTCCTTTGAACACTCACTCACGTCTCTATTCCCTCGTTCCACTATCGAGATCGGGTTGGCTCTGTTCTGGCCTTATGCCGTCATGGTTTCGATTCTGTCGGATTCTCAAAAATATTGGATCATGTTGACATCGAACAATGCTGCACGTCCCTTGTTGACTCATGCCTGATTCTCTCTGCCCACTTATAAGAGAAACATAGTTACTTGCTGGAAACCCACAAGTTTGGGGCGCTACGGCATGACACATTAGCATATGTAGGACCGTTGCTTGAAACAGGTTGGCGGTGCTATCGACGTAATCGGAGAAGTGAATTCAGTAGTTCAGGAATTCAAGTTGTAGATAATGAGAGGTGACACAATGTTGTTGCTGTCACCCATGGCAACAGGGTCCCTTTACCGCCGCAAACATCCTGTGACATCAACCCCGATTCGGTATCATGATGATGGATGACCGAAAAAGGTTGATTCTAATTAGCTGTTCAGCCAGCCAAGGAACGTGATAGTGCCATCAACCAGTGGGTCATGTAATCGGTAGACTCGATCTCGCCAGGGACGAATTGGACCTGGAGAGGTTGAGCGCCGTTATTCCACCACCAGGTGACATACTACTCAAGGAGCAAGGGTCTCAACGCCAGACCCATTATACCGGTTCTGCTTTGGGTTTTAAAGGCGTCTCAGTAGTTTGCGTTAGCTATTGGCTAGAGTGAAGATTGTGCCCCTGGACGCACGATCGCGTGTAAGGTCCTCAGACTTGGATGTGCTCATAAATTTTCAGCCATCCAAGGCCGTAGTGCTTATGGTCATTGCACTGGCCACGATTTGAGGAGAGACACCGTGGGCCATGATTTCTTATGATCCAAGGCCATAACATTAAATCTATTCGTAAGTGGAAACGTCAACGTCAGCCTATGGCTTGGCAATCGCGAGACCGACCAAGTGTGCATCTAGAGGATTGGATGTACGCAATATTTGTGTGGCTGTGAGCATGACCTCGCCAAATACACGCGTACCTTTTCTACGTATTCCCGATTGTGGTGTGGTGTATGAGTGAATGGCAGTGCGGCTATTGGAGGGTTCATGGCTGGTGTAATGATTGATATCCATCATGGATTTCTAGAGCAGGTGGAATCATTGGACCCGTTTCTGTCTCTGTCCCTGAGATACCGTTTATACTACCTACCTATGGAAGGAAGGGAGAAGGGAGAAGGGCGGGAACCACGTCCATCAGTCATTCTGTCCCTATCTGGAAAGATCCATCCTTTATCCCCTGAATCGGATGAGAGCGGAAGAGACATCGACATCCATCGCCTTGCATTGCATTGATGCTCCGTACGGAGTAGATTGTGTCCATTCATGACACGACCTCACCGTTACCTTACTACCTTATTGCTGCCATTCTCATTTTCGATAACTGCCAAGGACCCAATCCCCTGGACGCGCCAAAACCTTAGAATTCCCCTGGGCTGTTAAATCTGGGCATAGATTCCCTGTAAATCCCCCAGAGGTGTCTAGCCGAATCAGTGGCTCTAGAGGTTGATTTAGCCCCTGCAGCGGTTGCACCAGCCTCCCCGTTTCCAGCCCGCTGAAGCCCAGCCTCCCATCAGAGGCTCCACATCAAGTGTTCCACAGAGCCCGGGCCCCACTGGACTACCGCATTCGGCCCCCAACCACACGCAAGCTCAGGCGTATACAACGCCTTGATATCCTGCTTCATCACGTTCCAGCTCATTTGTAGCAGAGAGAGAAAGACCCTTCTTCACTTCTCTCTCTCTCTCCCTCTCTCTCACACACACTCTCTTGTCAAGTTCTTTATGGGAGTCCAAGTCTTGAATCCGACTTACTAACCTTACAGCTACTCTGCTCTACGCTCAATTGTGTTGCAGGACTATCAAGCGCGATTCGCATCGCATCGCCTTCCTTTTCGCGAGCTACTATCCGTCAATTCCGTCATCACTTGACTATACTGCCCAGCCCGTTTGTTTTCTCGGCCTTGACTCGAATATTCACATCATCCATCTTAAAGACTCCGGAGAGAAACGTTCACTCTATTCAAAAGCTTAATCCCACAACATTCCCGATTTCCTTCTAGCCCCAGCCCAGTATCCTCAGTGGTCGTCTTTCTGGTCCGTTTCAAACTTTACTACTTCGCATTTCGACTATTTATTTTCTGGGCTTTTTTATTCGGCTATTTCTTTGTTCACGCTTCAATTCCTTTCCCTGGCGTCGTCTTTGCTTTGCGCTAGCCTATTTATCGTTTTCGAACTACCAACTTTCGAGCTATCTTTAGTCGACAGCAACCATTGTCCATGTAAACAAACCAACGACGTGGATTTCGCAACCCTTTCATTCATTAACCTTCTCACTACCTTCTCACTCCCGCGCTGGTGCGTATAGTTGTAATGGCAGCCAAGGTCAAGAACCTTATGAGCGCGGCGCACACTGCAGGCATCTTTGCCGACATTGCAGTGGATGGTCCAGAGATTGGAACCCTGGTCGCTATTGTCGATCGAGCCAAGAACTTACCGAATCGCAAGACGATTGGGAAGCAGGACCCTTACTGTGCAGCCAGATTGGGAAAGGAAGCCAGAAAGACAACCACCGATGTACGCGGTGGGCAGACACCAAAATGGTAAGATTTGAGTTCCTGAGACTTACCAGAACTACGCTCAAACTAATTGCTACTATAGGGACCAAGAACTTCGATTCACAGTCCATGACTGCCCAGATTATTACCAGCTCAAACTCTCCATTTTCACAGACGATAAGCGAACCGACCTGATTGGAGAGTCGTGGATTGATCTGAGAGGAATCATTGTACCCGGCGGTGGACAAAACGATTTTTGGCAAACGTTGACTTGCAAAGGCAAATATGCCGGTGAGATCAGAGTTGAAATTACTTTCTACGATACCCGACCAAAGCCAGAGAAGCCGGCCGCCAAACCCAAGCAAATCGCGCCCGCCGAACCAGAGCAGGGATCTGTGAAGCAACGAACGCCGGTTAAGAGACGTCCTTTACCTTCAGACCCTGTCACCGGTGAAGCTCCAGCTGTTACATCTCCAGCTGCAGCACCTGCACCTGCGCCTACAGCAACGCCTCAACTGGCACCTGTAGCGGCACCTTCAGCAACACCCGCCAGTCCTGATCACCGCACACCTGCACGAACACCTGCAAAACAGACTTCACATTCGGGCAATTTTGTCCCAAATCAGTCCCCTTTGCAAGCTGTCGAATACAACACACCACCATCACACTCTTCCCGTCGTCTCAACGAGCAGTACTCCCTATCTCCACATGGGCATGTACCACAGGAGTATACCACACCAACTCGCGAGGCACCACGCCAGTCCCGGAGGTCCATGGTTCCTTATGAGGGAGCTTCCCGACAGTATGACGAGCGGGAATATAACTCGAGATACGCCCCTCAGCAGGAGCAAATTGACTCCAGAGGCCACTACTCGCCTCAACCGGATCAGATGGATCCTCGGGGTCACTATTCGCCTCAGCAAGACTTCTACGAGCGACCACCGCCATTATTAGACGATCCTAGGCAGTACTCGCCAGTAGAGAATGAACGTCCTCCACCACCGCCTGCGCACAGGAGCACACACAGCACCACAGGTCAGGAACTTGTGCCGAGGGGAAGCTTTGATACCTCACCAAACAAGACGTCACTCATGAGACATGACGTTCTGAGACATGAGGCTCAGAGACAGTCGATGGTGGCTTATCCTGGGCGTCCCACGTTCCGAGCATATGATTCAGCACCTGCTACCAACCAAGCACATTCGTCTAGCTCGAACAGTTACGATGGTATGCCGAGACATAGCTCATATGATGCAAGCTACGATCCTCACTACCGATCCATGCAGCCCACGGTTGAGGATGTTCCTGAGACCGCTGGTCAACATGTGCAGAACTATGCACAGAATGGCTCACATTCCCAACGTTCCGATGAGCTTTGTTTTGATGACAACCCTAGTCCTGCGCCTCTGGTTCTGCGACGATCTCCTGCCCCTGCCCCTATTTCATTCCGAGATGATTACTCGCCATCTCACCCTCCACAGGATTACCCTCAGGATTACCATAATCCCGAGCAATGGCAAGTCGCTGTGTCGCCGTCTCATGCTCGAAGTTATTCGCGAAGCCCTGGAGATAACTCGTATTATCCTCAGAACGGCCAAGGCCATTACCAAAGCCATCCGACTGACATGGCCCTCGTGCACAGACAGAGCGGACACAACTATGCCCCATCGGCTCTCCCAGCAGCTCTTGTACCAGGGTTGGATGCAAACCAGTCTCAGGAATTGACAGATCTTATCTACGAAGACCGTCGGCATGACAGAAGGCCGCATTCCCAGAGCATGTCCAGCATGCACACACCTCCTCGAGGACGCCCCAGGAACGAGTCCTTGCAAGGGTACAGTCAGCCACAACCTGAGCATGCCTACGCTGTTCAGCCCTACAATCGACGAGCAATTACTTATAACCCACCGGAGCAACAAATTGTGAAGCGTCGAGCTATTTCCCCTGACCCTCGTACTAGCCCCAACCCCAACACACAGCATATGATCAAGCGCAAATCGGTCAGTCCTGCACCTCTGGAAGACCAGAGGAGGAAATCGGATATCCCTTTTGGGCCCGACTCGTATGATGCCTTGAACCCCAGTCTTGTTTCATCTAAAGATGGAGCAAGTCCATCGCCAGACTTCATGGATGAAGAGCCAAAGAAGATCATTACATACGATGGGCGGGAGATTGATCCTTCTGATCATCTTCCTATGGAAACTTGGGCACCTGAGCCTGAGAAGAAGCATACCGAGCCAAATCCTGAAGCACGCTCGCGACCTCAACTATCAGGGGTGAAGCCAATGCCTCCCAGTAGTCGAAGGCCTCCTCGGGGCGGACGCCATTCTATGTCTGCTGTGAACCCATCTTACTCATTCTCTGACGAGCCACGCACGCCCCCACAAGCTGGCCGCACCCGTCTCCAGAAGCGTACTAACCGCACATCCACTGGCAACTCCCCTGCACCCTCTAGCCCACTGGCTCCGATTTCTAAGGACAATTACCAGGAGAGAGCTTCATATGGAAATGCGTCACTTCGCGGCTTACCGCGTGCGGGAACTTGGGACTTGGAAGATGAGAACCGTGGTGCATATGGCGGTCCACCTATCCCGGCCAAGGTTCCTATACCCATGATGAGTGGCGCCAATGGCACGGGCCAGGAACTGGCATTGGTGCATGAGATGCAGCAAATTGATATCGGAACAGGTAGATCCCGAAGGAGGGGAGGATATTGAAGCAACGAAGGTAATGAGCTCCAGAGGAAATGTACAGTATTATAGTCATTGTAATTATGATTTCGGCGTTGGAATAAAGCAAGACTTGGGAGGATATGCGAGGTAATGCTGGAGTTTTGTACATGCCCAGATAAGAAAATTGGGCAGATTTAGAAACTGATTCATATATATACATATATACTCCATTGGCTCGTCTTATACAAATCTGTCTTAATTCGAAATGAATGAGAATTGACCGTACTGGCTTTGGGCATCTTGAACATGCAATCCCTAAGAGATTCAATAGACTCATTTTGATCTTAGCTGATGCTTTGTCTATTAATGGTCAAGGCACTGGAGAACTAATGTTTTGTTGGAGTTAGGGGCTAACCTAAAGGGGCTAGCCCAACTCACACGCCGAACTTTCTTCAGCCATCAGAATTCCATATCTTATCTCTGAAAAAAAAATCACGGCGACGTCTGAAGACAGACTGTAGCTCAACCATAAACACCAACACTGCAAAAGTCCGTCATCACCATACGACACAATGGCAGCTCAGGTGGGACCTCTCCCACAGCTTAAGCTGCCCTCGGGGCCTACTCCCATCACCGCCGAGCAACGATACTGGAGGACCTTCAAGAACCAACTCCTGATCCCGTCGCCCACGACATATCCCGTTGTTCACATCTCATCCAACAACGATTCCTTCGCCGTCACGACAGGCACGCGTATCCAAATCTACTCGAACCGAACGCGCAAGCTTCTCAAGACTATCGCGCGCTTCGGTGACGTTGCGCGCAGTGGTGAAATCAGGAAAGATGGAAGGGTGCTGGTGGCTGGTGATGATACTGGAAAGATTCAGGTGTTTGACGTCAACTCGAGAGCGATTCTCAAGACATGGACGCAGCACAAGCAACCTGTCTGGACCACCAAGTTCTCGCCGACTGAGCCGACCACTCTTTTGAGTGCAAGCGATGACAAGACCGTGCGACTTTGGGATCTTACTAGTAATGACCCGACTGCCACATTCGTTGGCCACTCGGACTATGTTCGATGCGCCAACTTCATGCCCGGCACTATGTCCAACATGATTGTTTCTGGAAGTTACGATTCGACCGTCAAGCTTTGGGATCCCAGAACAGGAAGCAATAGCGCTGTCATGACATTCAAGCATGCGGCGTCTATTGAGGATGTTCTGTCAATGCCTAGTGGAACCACTGTTCTTGCAGCCGCAGGCGAATCTATCAGTGTTCTTGATTTGGTAGCTGCGCGCCCTCTCCATATGATCACCAACCACCAAAAGACTGTCACATCTCTCAGCCTGGCATCCAATGGCCGACGACTGGTCAGCGGTGGTCTCGAGGGTCATGTCAAGGTCTTCGAAACGACTGGGTGGAACGTTGTCTCAAGCACCAAATATCAATCTCCCGTCCTTTCGGTCAAGGTCATTCCCTCAAGTGATGATGCCGATTCAGGCGACCGACATCTCGCTGTTGGTATGCAGTCTGGTGTTCTGAGTGTGCGAACCCGTCTCACTGGAGCCGAGGCCAACAGAGAAGTCGAGCGCGAGAAGGAAATGGCTGCGCTCGTAGCTGGAACGATTGAAGCCCATGACGCCAAGCGCAAGAAGCGAAAGCGTCGAGTCACTGCCGCCAAGAAGCTGGACATGGTTGGTGAGGGAGCTGATGTTGTAATCGCAAACGAGCCTCGCGCACATAAGAAAAAAGAGCGCTCTTGGCAAAGTGACCTACGACACGCTCGATATGCACGCGCCCTTGACCAGGTTCTTGATAAAGACTCACCCGAGCATTCCCCCCTTAATGTCCTTACCCTTCTCCTCGCTCTCCGCCACCGAAGCGCCCTCCGGGATGCTCTGGAGTCTCGAGACGAGCATACAGTTCAACCTATCTTGAAGTGGGTATGTAGCCATATCTGCGATCCCCGTTATGTCAGCGTCTGTGTCGAGGTTGGCCTCCACCTCCTTGAGCTCTACGCCGAGTTTGTTGGCGGCTCAGCAGAACTCCACGAGGGCTTCAGGACTTTACACCGCCGAGTCAGAGTTGAGGTAGAGAGAGCTCAAGTAGCATGCCAAACAGGAGGTATGCTGGAGAGCTTGATGGTCGGGACACTCTAATAGACAGGTACAATGTGTGCGATTATATATCCCGAGGTTGTTGGGCTCAGTTTGCATTGCGCATGGCGTTACGGCGGATTAAAATGGGAGTATTAGGATGTGGACTTTGATAAGGCTAAGACTCAGGCTTGCATGCACCGAGGAGAAGTGAGAGGTAGCGGATGTTGGACGAGTGCCCTGAGGCTGAGATCTATGTGATTGCTAAAGGTAGCGATGCCATACGAGTTATCTACTGCATGGTACAAATCGATTCGTTTAGATATTTGGGATATTTCCTACACCCTCTTCTGTTTCTTGCATGAATGATGCCATGTTTGTTGTTTTGATGTTATGAGGAGGTCCAATCGCCTTTCAAGTTTCCAGGTTTGTCGTTACCTGGCCCTGCTAGCCCCTGGCGGCCAACGAAATCAGGATATGATTTGTATGTACAGTTGGTTACGAGCAAGTCGTTTGGGGTCTATTCAAACAACGATGTTTGTTATCTTATGCCCCTAGGTACCTGCCTATTTGTCGCTTAACTGGAGGTTTTCGGTCTCCTGCCTGTGGCACTCCAACGAGGCGGCAGCTGCCCGCCAACCGCGGGCGAGCCAACCGCCCCTTCAACTTGATAAATACTTTTCTTTCTTCATACCTAAACCTCTTATTCCCACTCGTTCCTCCTCTCTCTTCCTCTGCTAAAACGCCTAACAAAATCTCACGGCAACATTAATCATCATGGAACTTGAGGATCCTTCCAAGACTATCCAACACTGATATCAGAATCAACGACCGCTCACGGTCGATATAGTGGGAGATTTGGCCGGCCGTGAGCTTTTCGTAATTCATGGAGAGTCGTTGATGCGACACACCCTCGCCGAGGCCAGGGTTGATTTCGATGGTAAGTCTCTCCTCTTTCCCTGAAACCAAAACGATACCTGATATCATCAATAGGAGGTTTCCAGCTATTGCACGCTGTTTATACCGTGGAGAAATTCCTCCACGAATTCAAACGGAGGGGCTGCAATTTCGACATTGTTTTCTTCGGAGATCTGGAGGATATCTGCGTGCCTCGGAAAGTCATCAACTCGACTAAAGCAGCGAAGTACTACCTGACCCGTCGAATTCTCATTCAACATCTTGTCAAAGCAAATCTTGGCTTCCAGATTATCGAGTTTGATTCCTTCGAAAGTGAAGAATGTAAAACCTATCTTTCTAACCGCGCAGTGCATTTCATGCTGTGTGATAATGGTAGGGACAGTGGCCCTGAACAGGCTATTCGTCTGCAGCATCTGATACGGAAGGATATCTCCAGCGGAAAGCATTCTGCCTTGATTAAATGTGTCACATGGAGAAGCTCCAAGGTTAGCTTGTTACATCAATCCAACAATATACATACTGATTGCGATAGATATTCCTGCCACTCCTTAGTGGCACGGAGGGAGCGCTGCCAGAGCTCTCCATCCAGGTGCCCAACCTTGAGATGAAGAAACTTCCTTCACTCTTTCAGCCTTTATTCTTACGCTTGACTCAAAGCTCACTAGAATTTATGGGTTTTACCGCGAGAGATACACATACTGTGGCCTTCTGCCGAACCTACATCGACACTTGCTGCCCAGGGTCTACAGTTCCTCGAGGTGACTTAAATCGTGTTGAAGCACTCCTGGTCTAAGTTGCCGCCCTTAGAATCTGTTCGCTTCAAAGACAGAGCTTCAGCAGATATTCCTATCGGTGATGAAGCTCTTGAGAGCCAGGACCACCAATTTCTTCACATATACTGCAATGCAACTCAAGCTCCCTTAGAGATGTCAGCCGTACTCAACGAGAAACAAGAATGGAAGTTTTACGATATCGTCGACGGCCGGATCTTCTTTCAATTTCTCAAAATAATCAGGAACGGCGGCGAGGTTTCTCCCAGAATCATCGAATACGCGAAAACCCTACATGCAGAATCTGTCAGAGGACTGAACCTGGATGTTGGACAGCCTTTTCCAAAAGTCCAACCATTGAAAGACATACATCAGTCGCCCGAAGCTACCAAAAACTTCACTGCTCTATCATTTAGTCATCCCGCTTTGGATGACTTCATGAAAGATGTCAAAATTAAAGAAGCACAAGAGACTGTTGATCCTACTGCTGAACTCGTGTTCGAATATCTGAGGCATTGGCATGCCTACAAACCCCTCGCCAACTTCAAGACTCGTGAGAAAATCCCTGCTTGGCTGAAGCAACGCCGATAGAAACAGAAACAGATGCAGTGGCGAATGGCGGATGCTATCTCATATGCTGCCAGTTCCACCAACTCTATTGGCAAATCATTCAATCGGGAGACCATTATTGTCAACTCAAAACCCAGCGCGTCCGGCAAGGCTATTCAGTCCAAAGGAGCTAAGAAGCAAAGCCAAAAGTCTGGAAAGGGGGGCAAGACAAGCGCTTTGCTAGAAGCCCAAAAGCTCAACAACCAGAAAGCCCAGGCGAAGCTGAAAGATATTTTGAGCCTTTGGCATGGAAAGTGCAGTGAGTTCAATGCTGCAAGAAGTTTGATTGATCGCTACCTCAAGGCTCTCGATTTCCAATCCGATAGATCCACGGGAAGTCATGTTGCCGTGAGACCAGAGGTTCAGTTGTACCTCTGCCAAACCCTGATGAAATTATGGCGCGAAGTACGCGAACAGTTACACAAAAGCTCTTCTAAAGGTGAACCACGATTGCTTCTAAGGATGAACTTAAAGCTAACGTATTCAGAATTGTATTTGGTCTCAATGATCTGGAACTGGTTAAGAGAAATCTGCAAGTCGCCCAATTGCACACCTGACATTGCCAACTCTGTTCAGGAGATTCTCAAAGCGCTTGCTGCGAATGAGTTTCACATCGAGATTCGTGAGCCACAACGAACACTACCATTTGTGACACAAAATGAGCTCTTAATTGACACCCC
Organism: Fusarium anguioides; assembly: GCA_012977745.1. NCBI lineage: Eukaryota > Fungi > Ascomycota > Sordariomycetes > Hypocreales > Nectriaceae > Fusarium > Fusarium anguioides. The sequence goes on along the minus strand of JAALXK010000456.1, from coordinate 29,160 downwards.
GAAGCTGATATTAGACCATCGGCTTCCGCAACTTGAACATGGAGGCCCCTACATGGACCGGCGGTTTGACTCTCAACCTGATTCAAGAGTGCCGTTTGCCCCAGATGCCTGGCAGCGTGATGTTCTTGATTCTATTGACGCTGACAACAGCGTGTTGGTCATAGCACCTAAATCCGCTGGAAAGACATTTATTTCTTTTTACGCCATGAAGAAGGTTTTGGAGGAGAGTGATGACGGGGTTTTGGTCTACGTGGCACCGACAAAAGCCCTGGTCAACCAGATTGCTGCCGAAATAGAAGCACGATTTTCCAAAACGTATCAAAAGCAGGCCGACAAGTCAATATGGGCAGTTCACAGACGAGACTATCGCATCAGCAATCCTTCTCAGTGTCGGATTCTGGTCACAGTGCCTCACATTTTGCAAATCATGCTACTGGCTCCGGCGAATGCTATCATGCCCAATTCGTGGTCGCGCCGAGCGAAGCGGATTATTGTTGATGAAATTCGTCGCATAGGACAAGCTGAGGATGGAGTTATTTGGGAGCAACTGCTACTGCTTACGCCTTGCCCGATCATTGCCCTCTCAGCCACTGTAGGGAATCCCCATGAGCTCAAATACTGGTTGGCAGTGTCACAGTCAGGGAAGGGCTATGACATGAAAATGATCGTCCATGGAGTACGATACTCAGATCTCCGTAAGTTTGTTTATGAGCCTCCCGAGGACTTCGTCTTCGAGGGTATCCCGACACCTCTGCGGCTTCCAGTACCCGGGTTGGATGAGGGTGGTTGCATCAGCCCTAACTTCAAATTCGTACACCCAGTGGTTGCACTCAAGGACCTGTAAGCTTATCTATGCCACATATCAGATACGCTTCCAATATTGTGAAGGAATCGCTCTTCGTTGGATGCTCGAGATTGCCTCAAACTTTGGAAGCATATGAACGGGACGCTCTCGTCGGCGCTCTTGTCAGATACAGCTCAACTAGATCCTACTGAAAGCTTCCCGGAGCTGATCGAAAAATCGCATGTCGTTAAGTGAGAAAAGGACCTCAAAATTATGCTTAAAAAAGCCATGGAGACGCAAAATTCTCTCCTTCCTGACCTTCAAATGAGTCTCAGCGTTGGAAAGCATCTGAACCGGCCAGCTATTGCGGGAGGCCGGCACTTCGAAAAGTTATTCCCCCTAGTCTGCGAACTTCATGCACATGGTGCTCTTCCAGCTCTCGTCTTTAATTACGACCGCTTCGAATGCGAAGAAGCCGTCAGACACATCCTTCACGCATTACAGACGGCAGAAGATGTCTTCAAGGAAAAGGACCAATCCTGGCAGCAGAAGATCTAGGCTTTTGAACAATGGAAAAAGCACAAGGGAAATTATCAGGCTCTCAATCGATCTAAGCTTGCAAAAGAAGGCCTTTCAAAACTCGACCTGGCTCGCGAAGAAGCGAGTATTGAGATCACTGCGTTGGAAAGTTTTGATCCACAAGAACCCTTGGATCAGTTGAGCTTCGCTGGTACGAAAGCTGTCCAGCAGACAGAATTCGATGACTTGGTCCGCAGATTGAGTAGAGACAAAGTTGCTCCATGGCTGGTCGATGCTCTCCGCCGTGGCTTAGGTGTTCATCACGCCGGTATGAATCGACTATATCGTCAAGTGTAAGTGCCTTGTTTGGGATTATCCCCATGTTCTACTATATCTTGTCCAGTATCAGCTATCCCATATAGATAGTCCATTAGAACAGCACAGCTAACAGGTTTCAGTGTGGAGATGCTATTCCGCCGGGGCTACCTCAAACTTGTTGTCACAACGGGAACACTTGCTCTCGGCATCAACATGCCATGCAAAACCGTGGTCTCCAGCGTTGATTCCGTCTTTCTGTCTTCACGGAACTACCGACAGGCTTCTGGTCGAGCTGGACGCCGAGGCTTTGATATTCTAGGCAACGTGGTCTTCAATGGTATTTCTAGAGACCGAGTGCATGAGATTATGTCCTCACGGCTTCCAGAGCTAAAGGGCCAGTTACCAATCTCAACCACACTGGTTCTCCGTCTCTTAGTTCTTCTTGATGGAACAAACAACAGTGACTTTGCAGTCAACGCAGTCGATGCCTTTTTGTCGCAAACTAGACTATATCTAGGAGGACCTGAAGATGAGATGTCGGCCAAGCATCATTTGCAATTCTCGATTGAGTATTTACGACGACAAAATCTCTTGTCAGCTACGGGGGCACCAGTGAATTTTGCTGGTCTTGTTGGTCACTTGTACTTTGCTGAGAACGCCGTATTCGCCTTTCACTCGTTGCTTCGCGGTGGCTATTTTCACGAGATTTGTAAGGATGTCGACATCGCTCAAGAGCGCGTGCTTCGTGAGTTGATGCTGGTACTCAGTCATCTTTTCAACCGGCTTCCTGTTCAGCGAGCTTCAAAGCTTGCTGCCGTGGCTATTCGGTCATCATCTGACATCTTTCTCGGGCGAATGCCAGACACTGCTGAAGAATTGCTTGTCCGTCACAACCAAGAGACGCTATCAATATTTAAAGACTATGTTCACTCTCACATCAGCCAGCATCTTGTGGAAAAGTCAGATCGATATTTGCCCCTGACCAAGATATCCATCGGAGCCAGGCAGTCGACAAGGTGCTCATCTTCAAGTATTCAGTCAACGGGTGTCCGATCTCCGGTTGCAGCTCTTTCTGGACATACTGACACTTTCAGGTCTATTGCTGAGTTGTGCTCAGGTGTGAGAGGCGGCGTCTTTCTCGAGGAATCTGCAATTCCATACATACCTATCTGGCCGCACGATACCAAGAACGAATCCAACGCTTATCTTTACGACGTTTTCAAGCACGGAAGTTTGAAAGTACTGGTACGGGACAATGGCATCAAGCAAGGCGACATTTGGTTCCATCTCAAAGATTTTTGGCTCACGCTAAAGACCATTGTAACCAGGCTAACAGGCGTTGTTAGTGCAGAAGGCGAATTTGGATTAGACGATATTGACGAAGGGGATCTTGACGTGGATGACACAGGGGCGCCTTTGTGTGAGGTTGAAGGACAGAAATCAGTCGAAACAACCAAGCCCATCGAAGTCTCGGTCAAGACCAAGACCAAAGTAAAAATAGCCGATAGCTGGGATGACGACAGCGAAGAACCGGAGAGCATTTGCCCATCTACTGCTAATGCTCCAGAGAGTCACAGTCAGATTCGGACAGAAACGGTGGATTGTTGCGGGTTCTGAAGGCATTTAGGCTATTGGAGGCTGAATTTGGGGATAAGTTCTACAAGATTGGGGCTTAAGTGCCCATTCATCACACGGTGAGATGGGGTAGGGGGCGCATCTACTCATAGGTGAACCTTTCGAGAGAGAGCGCAATGAATGATATGCATCTCAAGTCCTCATGTACCGGTACAATTGGAGTGAAGCTTGCGGTTCCATATTGACTATAGTAGTCTCGGCCAAAGGGCACCCTTTTCGCAAGATGTCCTTGGCCCTTGGCGTGACATTCTGCTGACCGCCTCGCAGTGATCTGCTAATGCGTTAACTTAGAGCGTCACGCATGTATGATGTGGTTGTCATGATTAGAGCAGCCAATGCTTGTTCCTATATTCCTCGTGTTTTGCTCCCCCTACAGTAAGTATTTCTGACTTGTAAGAATAATTGCTTTTTCTCCTGAGCTAGGCAAAAATTTATGTACATCCCCCCATCCATAAGTAGAGTCGCGAGTGTGTAAACTAAAAAACTAACCTTTCAGCTTTTCGGCCATCCACCGGAATGACTCGTTCAAGGGACAAAAATTCAGTTGAAAGAAAGAAACGAATTGATGCATCAATTTCGACCGAGTCAAGCCCTCTGTCGCAGACAATATGCCCCTCCCCCTTTTCCTTTTCTTAACCCCTCACATTCCAGATGTTCTAGAAACATGCACGGAAACGCCGAGGTCAGAGTGCCTTGACCTTCCAGAAGACTTTTACTTTTAGTGGGGGGTGTTCACGCTCACTATGCAAGTGCAAGACCATGCTCACAGAGACCCGACGGCGGTGCAGTGCCTCCCCCACGCATTTTCATATGCATGCATGCAGGCCAGGGGCAGGGGTACTGTTGTTTTGTTGTATCGAGATGCTGCACGTAATGAAGGGGCCTATGCAGGAGAAAAGCAAGGGTTGATGAGCGAGGACCTCAATGGCGTCATTAAGCGTCAGGAACAAGTGTATTGTTACTTTACTTCACACAGAGATTCAAGTTTTGAGAGATTTCATGGCACATTGATATTCCATAGATTTTTTATATGATTCAACTCCGTTTTGGCTAATAATGCCTCTAAACTTCCAGAAAAGCAAAGCAAAGCAATCGTAAGCATGCGAGTAATTTTCCTCCCATCCTTTAATCCAATATATACTAGATGATATGCTCAGCAACCATGAGTGGTATCTCCTCCACATCCCTCCATGGAAAAGAAAAATAACCAAATGCAAGATTGAGATCCGTGATTTTCGAAACAAATATCATTTGCTATACAAAACAGCCATGCAATGCGATTCTTGTTGTGATGATAAAAAACACAAACAACAGATGAGCCTCTCTATAAGCGAAATCCAATAAACGACAGGCCAAACCAAAAAAAAAAAAAAAAAAACATCCGTCGACGTGTATACAACCGGATCTGTGTTCGAGATTGGGGTTCGCACCCCAAGGGGGTATTCTTTTGTTGCGCGCTGCTGCTGTTGTTGCTGCTGCTGCTTATGGTACAGTACACTGTAGTGAGTCAAAGGAAGGTATCAGGACAAGCTAGAACATATCCAAAACATCTGTGCTTGGCATGATGGTGGTGTAACCTTCCTCTCAATCGCTTCCAAATAGGCGCAATCCGTGCGCCAGGGGGTATAGTCGCTCTCTATCCGTCGAGTCCGTTTCGTTTGGCTGAGTGTCTAATAACTATTGGCCGAAACTAAGGCACTCCTTCATGGTCTCTTACGGCGCGTATGAATCAGTCCCCAAACGCCATGTTATGATGCTGATGAATGATGATGATGAGAGCCATCAGGGTGGGTCTCCAATCCGCGATGTGAAATGTTGTCAACCCTTTTACTGCCCGTGCGATGAGTTCATCTGTAAATGGTGAGGCATGGAGCGTGGGTGTCCTTGGTCGCCCATTGGGTGAGGCATCTGCGGCGGCGCAGCCATGGGAGCAGGCCTAGGAGTATGATAGCCAGGTGCACTTGTGCCGCTTGAGAAGCTTGAGTTGGTCCTGGGATCGTAGCTGAAAAGATCTCTCTGCAGACCCTCAAGAATATGCATATCCGTTCGAAGTGCACTCGTTGCTGTTGCAGACTGTCGCAGAAACTGGATAGTCTTGTGGAAAAGGGTCCGGAGCAGTTCCTCATCCACAAAGGTGTGAAGAATCTGGTCGCGGAATGCAGCTGACAGAATTAACAGGTTGCCCCATTGTCTACAATGTGGTTAGTTTCAGTTATGGTAAGTTCAAAAGGAGAGAGACTTACGCGTGAGCCGTGCCGAAAATATTGGTGATAACCGGCCTCTTGTCACCTAGACCGTGGAACGCACGGGTGCTTTCGATCAGTGCCTTGATGCCCTTCTTGGCCAACTCGACAACTTGAGGGTCGATATCGCCGTGGGTTCTGGCCTTGGGGTGGATCACTGGTGCTGTGATATCCTGTCGAAACTCGGAACTGACACTGGGAAAGTTGGGACTCGATGCGTGGTTCTTGATCGAGTGTGAGAACTGCAAGATTTGTCGGATGAAGGGACGGTAAGTGATCACCTGGGCTCCCCAATACTTGGCCCGCAGTCTTGCTGCCAGAATGTCATCGGCTGGAGGATCATCCTCTCTGAATGCGAAGCTTGGCGCAACCCAGTGCATGCCGGATACAGCATCAGATACAACACCAACATTTCTGAACTTATCTTTACCCGGCTTAGCAGGGTCCTCAGGCGCATAGAACATTCGATGAATGCTGTTGAGATGTGTTCGAAGATACAACTGGCCCGGGTAGCTGTCCAGGATTCGCTGGTTGAAGCCTTCCAAAAGGCTCATGTTGGGATGCGGCATGTCGTCCTCGTACGAGAGAAGTCCGGACGGAGGGAGTTGCATCTCAGCGATGAGATCGCTTTCCAACTGTAGGCAAGTCCAGAAGGTAAGAGCAAGCTGGTTGTACTTGGTCTCCTGGATGAATTCGCTGTTGCGCTTGATACGCCTCATCTTGTCCAAGCTCCTAGAATCGCGTCAGTCACTTGTCGTCTGTACATTTTTCAAATTCCTAATACTTACGGTCGCATAATGACCTGCAGCTTGTGGCTGGCCTTATGGATGAAAGCGAAACTCTCCATGGGTCTGCCCAGCTGACCATGGTATAATCCAGCAAAGATATTGGCGTACACATTCTTCATGTTGTTATACGCGCCAGTGTGATTACCAAGAATATCTGTGGCATACGCAAAGTACTCCAAGCCGGGTATCACCTCATAGTTCTTCTTCAGACTGTAGCCAGAACGGAAACCACCAACACCATGAATCGAGGATCGGCGGCTGTGAATGTTCCTATCCTGTTCCTTAGGTGAGGGCAGGCCTGAAGAGTGTGAGTGTGAGGAATATCCCGGAGGGGAGCCCTGGTTCGGTGATGGTGGGATAGCTCCATTTCGAATGGCTGGGCTACCATGGGGAAGCGGCTCCGTAGGGTGGACGACATCAGGGACGTTCTCGCGGTGCAGACAAACTTTACCCAAAGCCAGAACTGTTAGAACTAGAGCGCTGTGGATGGACCGATCTGGTCGACCAGTACGTGGTGGCGCGGGTGTGGGTGGCTCGGAACCGTCCGGCCCTGGAGATCGTTTCCTCTTTGAGCCTGCAGCTTCGGGTGTCTGGGAGCCTCCTCCAACGGCAAACGTAGGTTTGGAGGTTTGTGGTTTTGTCGAGCGAGGCTGCGACGCTGGGAGATTATCTAGGAAATGTCTGACCCAGTAGTCCAATAGCTTTGGTTGGATGATAGGATGCATGTTCAGGATATTTTCCTTGAAACTTTCCACATATGCCCAGACCTTCGACTCGGAGAAATCGGGATTTCCATCAACTGCCAAAACACCGCCCTTATATTCCACTTGATCCGGAGGGCTCAGTCCTCCAAGCTGGCCCCAGTCAGCTGCTGGTGAAGGTGATGCCATGTCTGATGAATCATCGGCCATGTCCACGTTGCCATGATCAGTCGGTTCTCGGACGTGCCGCGACGGATGAGAATCTTCGCCCCGTCCATATACGATTAAAACACCTCTGTTCTGCTCCTGGCTGATAGGATATTCGCTAATGTATCGGATGCCCTCGCGCTCGACATGGTGCTTCGTCAACTCTCGAATCGAGGGCCATTCCAAAAGCAGGCCTGCCAAGGTCGTGTGGTTGATAGGAATCGCAGGCTCTCCAGGGGGTACGGGTGGGCCTGGCTCAACCTCCATCTCATCCTCCGCCATCATGCGCAGTGGCATGGGCTCTGATGATGGATGATCGCGGTGAGCATCATTATAGTAAGGGTCGGCAGAAGCACCATTGGCGATAAAAGGCGATGCTGGCGCACGCTTATACTCGTCATCCACTGAAGGATCGGTTTTGAGCACTGATGTCGCAAGATGCTTGGGCAAAAGTGCTTCCATCTTAATCAGCCTCTGATCGAAGCGGCCGAGATGCGACATGATTGAGTTAAGCGAAGTCTGGACTGAACCAAGACCTTCTAAAATATCGGCTTGAGCCTTGTCCGTGCTGTTTATAATGGTCAGTAACCACGTGAACCTAATGAGACTTCACTCGACATACGCTTTTGGTACTGGGTCACGGTATTTGCATTCAACACCCTTTTCCTTGCAAGTTTTGCATGGTTTCGTCTCATCACACTTGGCCTTCAGCTGCCGGCAGCTGTCACACGCCTGTGTCCCATTAGTTATTGCGCAATTCCAAATGCCGCGGGGTTCATACCTGGGAAGCTCGAGTATTCTTCTTCTTAGCCGGAACAGAAGACGAATAAACACTATAGAAGGGCTCATGCCCGCCCGAGGAATAACCTCCATGTTGCTCGTATGACGCTGGATGAGGGACGGGGGTAGGCGGTGGGAAGCTAGGCGCACGATAGCCACCCGGCGTTGGGGGCATAGAAGGCGCGCCTTCGTAATTCATATGTCGCGATGTGTTCTCACTGTATGCGCCAGGCGGCGGAGGTGGCGGTGGGAGCGAGGTTGGCGGTAGATGCGGTGTTGACGACATTCCTTCGGGCGCATGGCCCGTCGAGTTGGGTCGGCGTTGATCCTCGGCAGGATCCCGTTTTATGGGAGGATCTCTTGGGCCGTAGGGCGGATATGGGTGATGCGCTGGATGCGCCGGTGACGGAGGCGGAGGCGGGTGCTGGTGCGGGTGCTGTTGTTGGTGCTGCTGAGGTGGATGTTGATGCTGCTGTTGCTGTCGGTGATACTCTTGAACAGGAGGATAGGGCTCTGGCTCATGATGGCGACGATCGGAATCGTGATGTGGTTGCGCAGGCGCGGCGTGAGAAGGCGTCGGCGGAGCTGAGGAATGCTCGATGGATCGAGGAGGGTAATGTTGATACGGGCTCGGAGGAGGGTGAGGAGGATGATGTAGAGCGCCGGGCGGAGGCGGAGGAGGCGGCGGTGGAAGTTGATGAGCGTGAGGATGTGGTAATGATACTCCTTGTTGAGGTGTGCCGACCGGCCACGAAGAGAGGCGTGGGCGTTTACTATCTGGAGGTGCTGGATCCATGCTTGAGTACTATATATGTATGGTAGTACTTGCACACATAATCAGGAACAAGGCGAAGAGAGAAGCAGGGACCACGTAGAGGCGGTGGCCATGGATAGGTACAATACAATGGGATGGGATGGGATGGGATAATGGCAGAAGCGAAACAAAAGACGACCCGGGGAGTGAGGTGAAGCTCAGCTGCTATGGAAGCTGGAGGGGCGGATGATAATTGGGCCCTTCAGCAATAGAGGTTGAGAGACCAGGACAGCATGGGGGTGGGTGTGTCTGAAACGACTGGGTATGATGACATGTACGTGTACCGTACCGCCCAAGAGAGGTGAAAAGTGAGGTTTGAGAGACGTAGGTTCGGTAGGCAGTTAGGTAGGTAAGGTAGGTAGGTAGAGGAAGATGGGATGTCAAGCAGACTCTTCCAGCCAGCAGCCCGGGCCCCAGTGACGCGGTGCGGTGCGGTGCGGATCAGCAGTTGGGCACCTAGAGACGAGATGGAGATTCGACAAGCTCTGTCGGTACCTGGGAGACGGTGGGGGGGCACAGACGCAACGACGGTAGCGAAAGGCCTTGCCTTCGGATGGGAGGGGATGGACAGAAGGCGAAGAAAAAAAAAGGAACGCGCTCAAACTAAGAACTCGAAATTGAGGGAAGAAAGGCGCAAATTTGGCGAGGGAACGGATCGATTCTTGGGTAGGTATGATGTCGACTCAATTCTGGGACGGACGACAGCCTCAAACCTCAAGGCGGTCTGCTGGGTGTGTGCGGGCCACACAGTAGGCAGTTTTGGAGCCAATTGACGAACCGACCACCGACTGTCAACTCAGAGGAGAGGCTAATAAGCCAGGGGGTTGAGGAACCTTGATGCTTGACCGCGACTGGGGATGATGTCGGCGAAGCTGGGTCTTCTTCTTTTTTTCTTCAGACCCCTGCTGCCCTTTTTTTTAACCCACCCCTGCACGCACCTACTGGAAGAGTCGGGTCGCCTAGATACCTACAGTGTACAGAGTACCGGTACCAAGAACCGCCCTTTTCTTGTCGCTGTGAGAGAAACTGACGTCGCTTGCACCCGCTGGCTTGGTTCCGGGTGTTCTTCTGCTGCCCTGGCCCTCCTGTGTCAGACCCTTTCTACCCTTTTTGTTTTCTCCTCTTACACTACTCCGTGGCTGGATGAACAATTAGGTATTGAAGCCCAGGTTGACCGGTGGATGACTACCGCATATGGTTAACCAAGCGGGCAAAGATGCGGATGCGTAGTCGCAGAGCTGAAGGATGAAAGAACAGATCAAAGTTACAGAAACATGCAATGGAACGGATATCAGTAAAAAGAAAGCAAGCGCGATATGCGAACTACAGTACATACCACCTACTCAACACCGCAACTTACATACAGTACAACGCTGTATCGTAATGGATGCTCACGAGTAACAGACAAAGTTGCTGGCCATGCGGCGGACCGTCTAAAAGCCAAAAGGTACAAGCGTTATTAAGATGGAGGCCTCGTCGTCCCAACGCTAGCTCGCGACGGTTTACTCTACTCAAGTTTCCACTAGCCTAATTCTTACAAAGAGATTTTTTTTTTCTGAAACCCAGTGGATACTCCGTTCAAAATCATACAGCTAGCTGTAATGTACCTATAGGCTATGAAATGAGGCATTGAGAGCAAATCATCTTGTACGTAACTCGAAAATGCGACTCAGTCACAATGACTGTGTTTTGCGCTCAACAACCAACGACTCTCCAGTCATAGGTAGATAAAAGTGGCTTATGAATGATCTCGGTTGTTACTGTACTGTACTACGTAGTATGTAGAATTCCATTCCCGGTACTAGAGTTCAGTGAAACCCTCGAGCGAGAATGAAACGGATAAAGTAAGCTCAAGGTACCTAGTCACTGTTGTAGCTCCTGGACATTCCCAAACCAGCTGCAGATCATGGAGAAGAAGGTTTGCCGGTCCTTGCCCACACATCACGGGCCGTTGGAAAAGAGGTGAAAGATAACGGAAATCTTGATACCCAACGCCCATGCTATCGGCCGCGCCGTGTAGTCTACATATTTTAAGTGTAAGTGAACGCATGATTTACCAACTTCTTTTGTATGCGTGTATAGTACTTGGAGGGGTCAAAGCCCCTCAAGTCAAGACCCTTGACGATCATTGAAATTTCCTGTGTAGTCTTAGTCTATCCGTATACTCGGTGCGTTCGAGCCTGACGAGTCTCAGATCTCTCCGGGTGTAGCAGCACAAAGGACATCGGTATCTATCAACCTTCCTAGGTAGGTAGGTACTCTAGCTGAGTGAAGTTCTTCAGAAGGAGGTATGTAAACACATGCAGACAGAGAATTCCCTCAGGTGGTGTTTCATTCAATGAGAAGATGGGAATCAGCACGGACATTGATCACCACAGGATGCATAATCGTTGATCGCAAGGAGCGCAACTCACAAGCCGCCTGCCTGCCTCCAGTCCAGTGCAGTCCAGTCCAACTCACTTCAGTTATTAAACAGTGCTCCCCTGGTTTGCTTTCACCTCCCTGTAATATACGTACTCTGCTGCGGAGCAGTATCTTGGCCACGTGAAATAGAAGGTGGCAGGTGACTCCGAGCAAGGATCTACATGCCAAGCAATGATTGGCTGTTTGCTTTTTTATGATAAACATGCGGCAACTGAACTGTTCCTCTGCAGACGGGCAGTTTCCGCCTTGGTAGACAACAATCTACCCAGTTAATATTCCTCATCATCATCAACAACTCGAGGTTCATAGAAATCATGCTTGGTTCAAGCAAAGACCATTTCTTGAACTGTGCTTTCCCAACCGCCTCTCACGTTAGCATCTTATTTCTATGTACCTGCCAGAAACGTCATTTCGGTCCTCATGCTTCCATGTCAAGGGTCATCTCAAGTACCGTACAGTACCCTCGCTTCCTTCGTCTAAAAGACCATGTACACAGTAATACCTACCAATGTCATAGAAGCTATTAACTTTTAGCTCACGGTCTATTCATCCTTGGATCGCTCGCTGCCAAGAGCCTTTCAGCTAACAACGACAACATCATCATCATCATTTACCGTCATAGCAAGACATTTGTGACGAGTGTCGAAATGAATCTGACATACATCCTCATTCTTGAAGAATACTACGGGCCGATTAAATTGACCATTGAATGCAATTGGTTGGTGGTGAACAAGAAGCAAAGAGAGACGGTTCACTTCTGGGGTGCAGATTAGCCAGCATGTCCATAGCTACTGTAAAATACGTACCTGCTAACAGCCGCACGTTACAGCTTGTGCTACTCCGTACTACATAGCAGTACAGTGGCCAGTAGGTAACCTACCTTACCCTTAGAAAGACCTTGTCGATCTTCTGGTACGAAGCTAGAACTTTACACCCAAACTTCGGGTCCGAGCTGATCTGTCCGGTATTCGCATAGAAGCAGAGCTCTGTTCAGAAAACCCTATCGCTTTGGCTCTGTTATCGCCTCCTGGTCTTTGTTTTTTCAACCGTAATGTTGACATATGCTCAACACCACTTCCAGGTCGGAAATCACTCTAGGTGTCTGACATAGAGTCCACAACGTTCTGGCCCTGTCCTTCAATGGAACACTTTGACGTTCTAACTTGCAAGCTGTGTCATGATGACGATCTTCAGCATGGCATTTATCGGCTTGCCGAGGTACTATGATGATCTCCATCAAGTGCCGACAAGCAAGGACTTCATTCAAAAACGTGTGGAATGAACAATTCTGTCTCATATCACTGCTGAATTGACGAGATTCCGGTGGACCTAACAAGGCCATCATAGTCCAGTGGCAAGAGTTTGTTTAACCAGGGCCTTGTCATTCTCTAACTTCGACAAGTCCTTCTAATCTTCCACGCTCCGCTCTTACGGATACAGTGTATCCCGAATTATGATAGTCCATGTTTTATAGCTGCTGCAACGCAATGCCGTTCCATCTGGATTTCCTAGAGAACGATAGCTACGCTGGGGTACAACAGCATGTTATTCCGCGGCTCGACAAGACATTTTGACAGCATCTAGGCATGCGATAACGACAGCGATGGATTGGTATCAAAATTAACAATGAAGTCCAGAGTGACAGTCCAGAAGCTCCTAGCCAAACCAACGCTTTGACCTATCTAGGTGTGGGCGTTGAATCGACTAAATTTCTTTTCAATTACCGCCTTTGTTCCAGCCCTCCTTTGGAAAGTTGAGGCACAAGCTTCTGACCGACAAAGCGAAATAACGAATTCAGTCGGGACGACCTAGGTCACTGGCTAATGCGCAACTAACAAGATTGACTGCTCGACACGCATAACTGCTTGGTCACAATGAAGCAATGGGGTCACCGCTTCTTGTTCTCTTCACTTACGGATACGGTGAATATCTTCTTGTGGACCCATACACACATGACAAGAAGGCTTATACATTGGCAGAAGAGCTCACCCAAAACCGATCGTTTTTGGCAAGTCATTTCAATGGCATACTACATGGTATGTATGCCAAAGAAGCATCTTGTTTAATAATACCTCCATCATTTGGAGAAGGTACAGAATACCTGGGCCGAATGCACATGGGTTGTTGCCAAGTCTTCAAAAAATACCCCTGGTAAAAAATTAAATAAAAAAAAATTAAAAAAAAAAAGCTTCTGGAACATCAAGTGGCCTCATCTCCCTCCACTAAGACCCCATCAGCAAGTTGGGGTTTATGGATACGTATCAAACAATCGACACTACGCCGGTTGTCCGAGACTACTGGAACAGGCAATTGGCTTGTTACCAGGAGCAGTGCAAATATTTCTTGCATGCGAGGTGCGTGCATGAAGCTATGTCTTTCACTAAGGCGTTTGGATCTCTCTTTTTGGCATCCCTGGCATGAATACTCATTCACTACCAAAGAAGGATGCTGTCGATGTACAGATAGATGCCCGCAGGGCTCAAAGACGCGCTCAATCTGACTCGCTGAAAGATTCAAGACAACATATTAGTCTCAGCATGGTAGTATGGCTGTCAAATCGGCCGAGGGGATCGTGCACACACTTGAAGAGAACCCCCACCCAAGTATTCCTACCTGTTCCTGTACCTTACATGGGACATCAGCGCTGGATTGATCGATCCCCTGGCCGAAAGTCTTGTAACATCGCCTATCCATGGTACTTTGGTCAATCCATGGGGCATGGCTAGTTGTACGGGGTGGGCATTCATGCCCAACTTTTGCCTCTCGTTGAAAAACGAGACTTGGACTACAAGTCACCAAGGCAATGTCAAGCCAAGAATGCGCGCCATGGCGGTATCACCCCATGCTTCCGAGGGGATTAGCATGGAAAGGAAGTGTAGGAGTTTATACATACAACGCTTAAATTGCATGGTATAATTTGTCCTCATTGCCACTATAGGTACTCCGTAGTGAGATAACATTTGTTGTTGAAAAGCTACATCGGGTCCCCACCTGTCTGCGGCATATTATCAGCTCGATGTTCAGTTGCCAGACAGCACAGTCCGGATTTTTTAGTAAGTTTGACTCCTGTCTTGCTCGAGCTATTGGTCAAGAAATTGATTTCTAGGCTGTGCTACTATATTCCCTTGATACCTACCTATGGGTCTTAGGATCGATTGCCCAAAGCTCTGGCGACGTCAGAGGCGTGCAAATAATCAGAGCAACAGTCCACAGAGCTGTATGATACATGTCATAATTGTTGCTGGGACGCCGGTTTTGCTGGTAATTTGTCATTAACCCAGTCCAGCCCTCGTTGGCGAGCTCAGGTGTCAAACCCTGGTTGGAAACGGTGAGCGAGGGAGGACCTGTCTTCTGAGCTTTCCAGATCGCCGGGACGCCGCTAATGGATCAATAACTCACTTAGGTTTCGTTGTCCGCGAGGCTGGCGTTGCCAAATGCGACGTCATGTGTAGGCGAAGCGATGCAGGGGAGGTTATCCCAGACATGGACGCAGGCAGCGCAGCGCGCCTAGAGGGATGAGCAGACATGAATTTGGGGTACAGTACCGAAGTCTGTAAGGTAAGAGGTCAGCCATCACACACCGACAAACCACGAGGGGCACCGAAGACATGGAACTGGGTCCAGCTGGCCTCTCAGAGCCATGACCGACTCACTAGCAGCAGGGGGGGAAGAAACTACTGCAATAAAAAGCAAAACTACGGCAACGAGTCAGTCCCGGCTCATCGGCGTCCCCAGAGATCCAGTGGCCAAGACCAAAGTGAATCAGAGCCTCTGATTCAGAATCTAGTCAGTAACAGTTCAGAGGTTCGGAGCCGCCAGCGGGCCGGTGCGGACGCGGGATCGGCTTCTTCACTTTCCGTACGCTACCTACGATCTTAGCGGGTAGACTTAGTTATCTTGGTAGACTATGAAGGTATTGTGACATATCGGGGCGACGGAGCGGCGCTAGAACAAATAAGTACATACAGACACGAATTGATTAGGTTGAAGGGGAAATGTTCCTACGGCGAGCCCAATTATTTGATCATCAACGTGGAGAAGCAAAGGCAGTAAATGAACCAAAATTTCGGTCTTGTCTATCATTCTCCATTATACCAGCCAAAATGGGCTCTGGGCAGTCCATTCCAATCCATCTGAATCGGATACTCTTCTAACTGATTAAGCCTCGCTTATTTCTCTGCCTGGTCCTCCTGAAACTTTCTTGGAGCTGTTCTGGCATTTTGACCCTGCTTGAGACTCTGTAAAACAGGGGGCGGTCAACGTTAGCATCAAATCGAGACCCGTTCAACCCGTTGAAAGCTGAGACATTACAGGTGCCGCGTCCATGTCGTCGGTGACAATAAGCAGTCGCTTCAGCATGCCATCGCATCATCTTCCTTGCTCGGCCGCCAGGCCCAAGACGGTTCTACGCCGTGGTAGAATTCGACATTTGTTCCTTTTGGCAACCAAACAAGTTCCAGTTGGGGGTTACATTGGGGGGGGCTATTGTTTGCAATACGAGCTGACTCTACCAGAATAGCACAGTAGTTTGAAGGCAACGTTGTTACCCTACATCTCGCAGGTTCGCAAACTCATACCTATTCTAGTGATTCTTTATTGCACCGCCTATTTGGATAGATCTAGAAGTCGCCTTTTGTGACTAATCGACTTTATTCGGCTACTCCAAATAGTGGCACTTCCAACTACGGCTGGACATCAACCCCAGTTCCCCACGACCCAGTAACTGAGACTCAGGGACAATTCTATTGACCAGTTCTACGACGTGGTTGTCTGTGTTGATTGAGTTGATATAGTGTGAGCCTAGACAACGGGAAACCTGTCTTTCGATCCCCAAGGTCTTATCAAGTGACGAGTATACCCCAACCTCCACACAATGGAAACACTTATATAGAATAATGATTAATATCCTGAAACCGAGTATACTGTGGCTGACATGCCCTTGCCTACTAAGACACTAATAGCTAGAGTTAGAGATCGGGGGTTCAAGCCTATGTTCACGACGGCTCATAACGAAAACCATTAAACCAATGCCACTGATGAATTGTCTAGAATGGGACATTGGCCAAAATCGAAAGAGGTTTCGCCATTCTATGGCAACATGGGACCTGAGCTCCAACTGAAAATGGGACGGACCTCATAAACCGGAGAATATGAGCGGAGTTTCCTGTGTCTCTGGTAGATCTGCTTGGCGAACCTCTGAGTGTCCATCC
Source organism: Fusarium anguioides (assembly GCA_012977745.1). NCBI lineage: Eukaryota > Fungi > Ascomycota > Sordariomycetes > Hypocreales > Nectriaceae > Fusarium > Fusarium anguioides. Next base: position 12,737 of record JAALXK010000456.1, on the reverse strand, counting down.
ATGCCATTATAATGGAAGTGTGATATGTCAGCCCAGGTACCCGAAGCCAGACATGGAAAGGGTGTTTGTATTCACAGGCTGGTTGATGCCAGGACATAGATCTTGATGCCATCTGCAATAGCTCGAGGATTTATCACTACATCTGCTCCGTGGTCAACTGACAAGTATATGTATCAAAGTATCATCAACGATATGTCACTGCAAGTCACGAGAGAGAATTCACACACCGATGCGGGGAAGCAGATTGTTGGCACCATTCACCAAAGCTTCGGGGTGGGGTTTGACAATGCCGTGACGGCCTATTGATGCAGAACTCACACCTATCGAGATGAGTTGAGTTGCCGATTGATCAACAACCACATGACCCTGAGATAATGTCCAACACGTGCGACATATATGCCAATAGAGGCGCCATAGCGCGGGATGGTAGATTGATATCAGGCCATCTTCAAAGGCCCGAGCGGCGCAAGGTCAAGGCCGTTCATAAATGAACAAACATATCAACACTACATTGGAGGCTCCAAGCTGGATTCCTGATGTCCGTATGTTGGCTTCTCACATGCCTGCATTTCTACTCGTTGTTTTTTCAGTCTTCACGCTCATCAAGAAGTGAAAGATGCAAAGCCGTGTCGATCCATAGACCACGCGACGGCACGAAGGAAGGGCAGGGTTGCAAGACCATGCAACCTTGCTTCAGCCTATATTTTGTTTGTTTGTGATTTAACTCGTCACAGCTATACGAACAAGTCCCGGCAATGATACCTCTCATTTCAGCATCTGGCCTGGGCTCTTGGGCATGCTGAGCGAGCAACGGCTACAGCGTCATGGCATATATACAGAGTACCGTACTACATGGTCAAGGATTTCGGGTGAGGTCGCGTGGCGCGCCAGTAGCCCACAGCGCGGATGTTTTCACCATTTCTGGCTATTTTGCTGAACTTAGTGCCATGAACCGAGATTAGAGAGACCCTGATGATGTGATAGCGATACCACTCACGGGTGTTTTTCCTCAAAGTCTTTTGTCTATTCCTAAGCCATAATGAAAGGAACGTTGTGCTGATGGCACTTGAATGATTGGTGTTGATTAGCATGTGGATGTGACTGAGGCTTGCTAGTTGATATACAGTGGTATAGTACGCGGCAGTGCACGCTCCGGTACGATACAGTAGTCCTTAGCATCTGATGCACAAGACGAGCAAAACTCTATGTTGATCATGGGCTCTACGGGGCTAGAATGTACGTGAAAAAAGTGCTTTGTAGTCAGTCATCTTGGTGATTCAGCGTTGCCGAACGCACGAGCAAAATATGCTGTTTTTTTGTCCATAGCAATGTGTATCATCATGTTGAGATGGAGACCAAATGGTCAAAGCAAAAAGTGCTAGGATATGGGCTTCATGAAACTTTGGCGGAGATAACCTAGACCTCGACAGCCTTATGATATCGCCGCTTAGGGTCGATCCTACATCATCAAACGTCGCGACCGAGTTGTTCAGAAAGGCCCGTGCTGTGCTATCTGAGAGCTGAGCCTTGAGGCTTGCTTCGTTCCGGGTGCTGTTTTTAGTCAAGACGGAAGTAAATTGCCTCTTTTGTTTCACGTTGAGGATCAAAGTGGCATGTTTCTCCGTTTCTTGGTTCAACGCTACAATTGCTGCCGTTAGGTACAAGGACACGCTGCGAGAAATTGCGTCGAAACTTGGCTCTTTTGCTTTGTTATCGAAATTAATCGGTACCCAAGGCCGAATGCAAGGAAACAATTGGCGATGATAACCTCTGGGCGTGTTGGTGCATGTGTCGAACTTCATGGCAGGGATATTTTGTTCAACATTGCGGACCGACTGATGACATGCCCCGATAAACTTGACCGACTTCCATTTTTTGAAACAGAACCCAATCGTTGGGCTCCCCATTATGATGACTGCCAAGCAGTTCTTCCGACTTCAGGCTGAACTGGACATGAGTCGAGGGATTCAGTATCTTGAAGATCTGCTATGAAAAGGGCAACTTCATGACTAGGCAGCAGTTGAAGAACCTTGAAGATATCATTTATGTTACCAAAAGTCGGGCTCCATCCCAGGCAGGTCGAAATAATGATTGTGATCCTCACAACTGGTATAGCCATGTTATTGATCCTAGAAGCTCCGAAAAACAAAATGGAAGTCAAATTTCGAGTATATTCCTAAGATATCTAATTTTGTAGAGGGTTGATACCCAGCCCTGCTCAGTGAGTATTCTCAACTGACGATGGTAAACAATCGTTTGCCCATGTCACCCATATACCAGGATAGCTGCCATACCCTCCTTGATCTTTGCGTCTTCAAAGCAGGGTTTTACACCAGACGGTAATTCGGCGCGAAGGTGCGACTCGTCTTTGATGATCCTGCTTGTCAATGCCCATCGCCTTCCAAGATGGGCTGTTGATGTGATTGTTTGTGTAACCAAACCAATGTGATGGGGGTGCTGATATAGAGACTTCGCTATAGGTTAGGGGCCTTCAGGTCAAACCCCGAAGAAACAATGCTTGGGGGCTATCGGAGATCCAGCCACATGTTTCGTAACCTGGGCTGACAGTTGGTGAGATATATGTTGGTGGTATGGATGTCAACAGAAATGAATACGCTATGTTTATTTCGCCACTGAGAACAAACTAATTGTAGTCAGTGCTTCTGCATGACTTCCGTATTCGCGCGTGAGAGTATCTAGATGACCTAAGCTTAAAGCTCAGACTTCTAAAGCCTGCTGATATACGCCAAGCTATCCATCGTAAGAGGTGGTTCCGTGCCAAAACAGGATCTCTGGGGAGTTTGACGTCTAGTCGAGCGTCTATTAAGAGAGGTCGGGAACGTCCTTCAGCCTGTAGGTGACCGACTACACCACCCCTTGGACCGCGCTGATCATCCGAGACTGAAGGATGTTCCCAACTCACTCAACGTCGCTGTCGGCAATTTTCCTCCGCTTAGGACGTCCCCGCAAGGTGATGTCGTGATGTCCAACGAGTCGGGTTTCATCGAGAACTGGCTCGGACCTATCACCAGGAGCGTCGTCTGCGCCCTCGGTGAAGACCAGGTCACCTCGCCGACCAAGGATATCTTTACCGGCCTCCTCAAGTAGAATACCGAACGCCAAGAGAGCTGTTTCGTCCATACTCCGTTCAGTGACGTTTCGGTTATCCGGAGGTTGACGCTCGCGGTTTTTGGCGTTGTAAAAGGCACTGGTGTAGGCGTGGATGGCTTTGAGGAGATCACTTTCCGGTAGGACTCCCTGCCCTCTGGAAGGAAGATCACGCCCATGGGCGTAGTAAATATCATACTCATGATAACGCTGGGGCGTGTCTTTCCGTCTGAAGAGAACCTCATCCGGGGCTAGGGGGATATCCTTTGTGGAGTATCTGATTGCCTTTGGATGGCGAGGTTTGTATTGTGCTTCTTCCGGTTCCGTGCTGGGGCCTTGGTCGTGTGAGACTTTGCCTGCTTTATGTGAGCTTCATGTTGAAAGATCATCATGAGTCAATCACCTGCTACAGCATCGTAGACAGTTGTATGTCTGCGTTTCGATCCCTTGTTGAGATCCCGTTCGGTGGCTGGAGTGTCTTGGTCTAAGGATTTCTCTCTCTCATGTATAGGGATGATACGTTTGTGATCCTCAGAGATTTCCATTTTAATGTTTTATATCTTGCTCTTCTGGTTCATGGAGAAGAAAATGTAGTCGCTTCCTGGCACTCGCGATGTTGGCAGATGAGCATTGTTTGTTGACGTTTTGATAGCTGTATTTTTTGGAAAACCTAAGAAGATTATACTTGAGTAACAAAGAAGTGTGAATGATCAAGTATCACTACCTATGGTTATGACTGATTGATGTTAGTGTTGAGTTGAGGCTGAGAAAGAGAAAGTTTAGGCGGTCAATTGTGGGGAAACTGATCCACTGCCTTAGTATCTGAAGAGCGCCTTCCAGCTGACATCATCACCCTGTAGCACATTCCATACCCAAGCTGTCCATTGCATCGTGAACTTTGAATATTCTACTCACTATTTTGACTCTTGAAAAGCAATTAAGTCTTATCAACCAGCAATTACATGCCCCAGGTGAATGCAGTCCAACCTTCTTGCTCGTGAAACGGGCGACTTTCGCCCTCAAGATTTTGCCCGCTCTATAACTTCTGAGCTACTCCGTTCCTTTGCGCCAGCGCCTCAACACCGGTTCAATGGCGAGAGGAAAGCAAAATTAGACCCTGCAGGTTTAGATGAACGAGCCCATAATATCAGAGCTCATGGCGCAGGTGTCAATACACTCGCCATAGAAAAGTTCGATGGCCGACTTCTTCTTTCAGGTGGGCAGCGTGGGCAGCATTTCGACGGTTCTGAAATACTGACAAAGGGCCAGGTGGTGCAGAGGGAGGGATCAAGATATGGGATCTCGAAGATTACGGGAACCCTCACAAGCTCCAGACATCTCGTCCGCTGAGCAGTATTTCTAGGTCTTCAAAAGAGGATAACTCGTCAGGTCATGAGCATGGAATTACTCACATCGAATTCTATCCGTTCGACCGGGACGCTTTTATCTCAAGTTCTTACGATAAGAAGCTGAAGTTATGGGCCACGAACCATTCCGCCTTATCAGCTACCTTTGACCTCAACGCAACCATTTACTCTCACTCAACTAGCCCTATCGCAGATCATCTTATTGTAGCATGTGCCACCCAGAATTCAGCAGTGAGACTCGTCGATCTGAAGTCGGGTTCTGCTGTGCAAGCCCTCGTTGCTCATGGAGGTAATCAATACAGAAAGTCGAAGGATTCTGAGGTAATCAACACTGACAGTCGAAAGGACCTGTTCTATCGACCGCGTGGTCACCCCTGCATGAAAATATTCTTGCAAGCGGACATGCCGACGGAACAGTAAGAATCTGGGATATTCGGCGTGCTGGAGGAGTCGTTGCGTTACTCGATCATGAAGACTCGCTGGGAATCGTTCACAAGATTAAGCATCTTAGGGCTGCAGGAATGGATTCGGGTGAGATGCCACACTTTCGTGCCTCAGCTCAGGCGCATGACGACGCAGTAAATGGTTTGAAGTGGACAGATGATGGTAAATATATTATCTCGGCAGGGCTTGACCATCGCATCCGGGTCTGGGATGCAGCCACAGGGGCCAATACTCTCGCCAGCTTTGGTTCACTGATTCAGAATCGACATGCGAGGACAGCCAGTATTCTGGTGCCCCCATCCAATCTCTCAACTGGAAGCAACGTTCTTTTCTGGCCAAATGACCAGGAAATTCTTATCCTTGATCTTCACGATGGCAACATTATAAAGCGTCTCCGGCGTCCTGGTTTAACAAACCCTATAGGACCTCGAGGGAGTGGAATAGGAAGGAACAGAATCACAAGTATAGTTTGGCGTGCTTCTGGAGGGACAGGGCGTCCAGCTGGGCCTGTTATGGGTGGCGGAAACTCTGTCGGAGCTGTGTATAGCTCTCATATGGATGGACAGATCCGGGCCTGGGCACCCCAGATACCTGGCCCTGAGGATGTCGCAGAGGAGGACGAGGTGACTGAGGAAGATGAAGTTAAACAGAAGAAAAGGAAGGCTGTTGATGATGCATATAAAAGTCTCATGGGTAAGAAGATCACCTTTACATAGAGTAGAGTTGACGTTTGAGGTCCGGGCTGTATGAGTAAGAGTTAGTAAATTTGAAAGTGTTGATCAGAGCAGCACCAAAGACATGATCTAAAGGGTCATAAGGGCGAATCTGAAAGGCCGCAATATGCGCCGCCGAGTAAAAGACAATGCCTATTCCAAACGCCATCCGCACGCCCTGCTATGCCGAGTAATCCAGAAGTCCATCATAGAACGATGACGACCAGGCATAACCATCCATCAGGATACGCAGCCTCCCGCATCAGCTCCTCTAAAGGTGCATTAAATGGTACTCCAGCTCCATGCATCACTGCCTTTGCAAGAATTGGATCACGACTGCTTGGGAATAGACCTGGGAGCATTTCTTTGAGTGCCTGTCCCAAAAGTTTGGGCCGGCGATCCGAACTTATCGCGGGGACAAGGGATTGAATGACTTTGAAGGTGGCTTGATCTCCTGCTGATGAGTCTGATGCCGTGGTAGGAATGTAGATGCGGATAGGGACATGCTTGAGTGCTGTGGGTGCGTTAAGAAGATGACTGTTGATACGGTTGAATGAAGCATGGTCGTTGTCTATAACTGCGTTCCATAGCTGGGTGGTGTTTTCTTTTGACATTTTCATGATTTGGTTTGCGTTACCATTGCGGATGAAGTCGGCCTAAACAAGTCAGCTCTGTGCAGTTTCCAAGGCAAGAAGTCCAGTGATCCGATAAAGGTTCATCTCAAGCAAGGCTCTTTTTCAGCCTCTTAGAAGGTCGTAAAACTCACCTCCTTCACACAGTTGAGAAATGTATCTGCAATATCCCATCCCACCCCGTCGTTCACAGTCAACCTCCACGGTAAGCTAGGTTGGTACAGATCAACCAATAGACCTACAGCTAGGTTCCTCAGCTGAACATCTTCAAAGTGAAAGCTTGAGCAGGTTGAGTTGAAGAAAGTTGACAGTCTCGGTATGAGAAGAGCTAGATAGCTAAAGCGCGGAATGCTGGTGATAAAAGGTGTTGTTGGCGAGGCGGGATGAACAATATGCAGTGGAATATGAGAACTCCAGAGGGCCTGTGGTATGGTAGTTGAAGACATTATGACGATAGAATGATGAGAATAATGAGTTGCTGCTGATTTCTGATGCGAGCTGTTGATTAGTAGGCTGTGATGTTAAAGTTGCGCATGTAGGGTAGGACTCCTGACCTGTCATGTGACTAGTAAGTATGGTGAATACCTAGGTATCTAGTTGTAGCGACCATGAGACTTGAGAAAGCAAGGGGCAGAAGAGAAGGGAGAAATATTGATAAAACAATATTGACTGTGAATATTTTCCAACACTCTCAAATATGTAAGTCTGAGGTTATTGACTGCATAAGTTCTCATGTTCCAATATCATAGCTCCGCGCCGCGATTCATATCGCACTAGACAACCCGTAGTATCTTAGAAGCGCAATATAGAAACCAATCTGAAGCGAACAGTTATGTGATACCTTTTTAGAAGATATCTTGGAGATTATCAGAAAGAAAAGCGCCCAAAGGATAGTTTGCACGTTCAGCGTCGCACTCAAGAGTTGTATTCACCCTCATACAAACGTAGGCAGCAATGCCTAATCAGACCATAACACTCATATTCATTGTCACCTCGTCATGAAAACATACTTGGTTTTCCAGAGAGAAAACAAGCTTGCTAATCAGCACAGACTGCGTTACATCATGCGCAACTTGCCTGATCATGATACACCGAAACTCTCTCACTTTTCAGCCATTTGAGAACAAGCTTTGATAGTTTTGCCAATTCAGAAGTCGTGACGAGACTAGAAAACTTAAGATTATACCAAATAAAGAATTGGACATTTGTGAGGTTCGATGTGAATAAAGGGCCTTGGACGATGCAAGTGACTCCAGGGTAGTCTATTTCACACGATGAGTGGTATAATTGATTGGATTTTTGCCATGACTGAATTGCCCAGCCGAACACTTGGCGTGTGACATCACATAGGTAGTTATGTTTCAGAGTAGAGAAGGGGTCCTTGTCAGGCCGTGATACAACAAATGGCGGAAGTTTAAACAAGCACACCTTTGCTCAAGCCTTGTCCGCATGACCTCATTTAGCAATTCGTCGAGCTGGTGACCTACGTGTCAAGAGAGCTCCTGGGCAAGAGGCCCAAGACAACCGTCTCAAACAGGCTTCATTGGATTTCGGTTGAGGGAGGTTGCATCATCATGTGTTGAAAGGGCTCGTGAGTTGCATTGAGAGAGGTGAAGATAAATAATCAGCGTTGTCCTTGATCCGGTCACAAGGAGAAAGTTGATAATTCCAAACCTCTGTTCTTACAAGAGAATCGCAAAAAGTTCTACAACAATTTATTCCACTAGCCATGGCTCTCGATCGCATTGTAAGCTTGGTCTTGAGGACAGCTGAATTAATCTTTGCCTGTATAATTGCCGGCGTTAATGGCGAGAACCTCCACAACCACCGTGGTGAAAGCTCATGGTCTATGGGCCGATTTATTTATGCTGAGGTGGTTGCTGCGTTGGCAATTCTACTCTCTCTTCTCCTTCTCATTCCATTTTCAAGCACGTTCGTGCATTTCCCGCTCGACATTTTTATGTCAATCAATTGGTGGATTGTTTTTGGGCTTCTTGTCGATGTAAGTCATGATCACATATATTCCGTCTCGGTACTTGAGCGTATACTGAACGGCACTTAAAAAAAAAGCTCACAGGAACATCATGCGGTAAGATCTTTGACTGGGATAACGTTCACCCGGTACACGGTGATAGTTGCGGCAAGATGAAAGCAGTAATTGCTTTCTCCTTCCTGTCGGCACTAATCTGGCTGGTTTCGGCTTTGGTGGGTTTCTTTTGGGTGCATCGACGTGAGAGAACGGCTGCCCGCGCTGAAGAGGCTCACCACAACCGCCGCCGAGGCCCCTGGTTCCGCAGTCGTGTTTAGGTCTAGCTACAGCTGCAGTCTGATGCTTCCCGTCTCTGATGAAGAACTTTTGAGAGGGCTGCCCGCCAGTGAGGAAAGGAATCCGAGTTGGCGATTTGTTGGTTCTGGCAGCTTGATTGGATTGCGTGGAACATTCCGAATGCCGTGTCGGTGGGAACTAATACGTGAGATGGGTGGAGGATTTCCTTGTTTTGTTGTCGTTTGAATTGAAACTTGGCGTTGAACAAGGTAAAGAGTAAAGCGGATTTACCCTTTGATACGATTCATGTTCATGTGAAGTCTTTACCGCACTGTACCTAGGATCTAGGTACATAATCACTGAGTCTATAAGTCACGGTACTCTGATCAATCTGAATGAAATGTTACTAAATTTGTCTTGAACGCATTGCACTGTACGGAGTATGAGCTTGAAACTTGTAATAGTTGAGAGCGTCCTGTTAATCATTCGACGTCATGTTTACGAAATCTAAAGATACAAAGTCTATCCTTAACTTGAAACAATGGAGACAAATGTAATGGTCGGCTGCTCAAAATGGAAGTGGGATCTGATTTCAAGTCTCAAGTGTCTTTATCCATATCTTATCGTACAGTATACGACAGTATATACCATCCATGTAGTTCCATAGGGGAAGTGAGCTGCGTTGAGATTGGTGAGATTTGGTGCCTAGACGCGTCAACAGACCGTCTTGTTCCCATGATCATCGAGATCTACGACAAGAATTATCCGTTCCGCAGGGGCTGAGGTGCAGAGTACGAGGTTGGCTGCAAGCCTGTGAATATCTATCGCAAACAGGAACAAACGCCAATAACATACCTAGCTTCAGTGCAGTAGCTTGCATAGCCTGCGACTCCCGGTCAGAACTGGTATTCCCCGTCGTTGTGAGACCTCGTGATCCTGCTTTTAGTTATTGTACAGAGGTTCTAGAACGGCTCAACCGCTGCCGGTCGCCCAGGCCCTATGTATGAGAATCTCTTTGAGCAGCGGCTATAAACACATCAATGTTGTCATAACCCGATGTTCTTTGTTTTTAGGCCGGAAGAAACGGCCTTTCTCTTGGCGTCATTTGCTTGCCTTGGAGGCTAGTGGGGACTGCTGCCAACTTTGATCATATCGACCGCGGGGTAGCTTGGTTTTAGGACCTTGTAAGAGCCGGGGGTGGCCTGCTTGGACAAAAAACATAGAGCTAGTTCTCATCGAAATCGACACTAAACGCTGCCGTTAGATCTGTTATTTTGTCATCTTCCGGGATAGCTAGGAGCCACCACAGCCACTTGCCACACCTCACTAGCTTACATCATATATTGAAGATCTCTCGCTTTTGAAGCACCTGAGCCTCCTCGTCATCCTGTCTGATGCTCCACAACAGCACCTTGGCGCATTAGATTGAGCAAGAAAGTCCGTTGCTTAATGTTTGTATCTATTCCGTATTTCGATACATGCTTCTGCCCTACGAATCGTTAACGTCATTCCCGCGTGGCATGACGCTAGATTCTTTCAACCACCAACGAGCTTGAACGAGGTTACGAGCCTTCACCAATCGCACGCCAAGTTCAAGAACTCAAGTTGCTCTTCAAACCTTTGGGGTACTGTAATTAGCTATGACGCAAAATGGGGTTGGTGGAGGGGTGAGGCCGAGACGGGAGAATCGCAAGAGTTTGGGCTTTTGTGGGCGTGTTTGTTGTGCCAGGTTTCTGATGAAAGCATCGAGATTGAGGCAACCAGGAGAACCATCTTCGACTATATAAGATTCTCGATATCTCTGCCCGGAATAATCTCCCTCTCTCATCATCAATCAAAAGCATTCAAGAATACCCCAAAGCATCTGAACTTTGACTCAACTACCTCACACCACCTTCAAACTCAATTACCTTACAACAACTTCAACTCAAACTTCATCATGTCAGGACTTATCAACAAGGTCAAGGACGCTATTCACTCCGACAAGGACAAGTCTCACGAGCAATCTGAGGGAACTCATGGCACACACAACAGCCGAGCGGCCAACGCTGCTGACCCCAGAATTGATTCTGACCGCGACCACCGCGCCAACCCTGGTCACACCACAGCCGGCGGTTTAGGCTCTACTGGAGCCACTGGCACTCACTCTTCAGGCCTTCCTGAGGGTTCTGTCGGCCCTCATTCTTCCCGAGCTGCCAATGCCGCTGATCCCCGTGTGGATTCCGACCTTGACAGCTCCCGCCGCACCGGCGCTACCGGCACTCACGGCACTCACGGCACTCACGGCATGAGTGGATCCACCGGCGGCATGGCTGGCGGCATGACCGGAGGTTCTACTTACTCTGAGAACATGCCTGGTCACAGCGGAGGCTTGGGACGTAATGAGGGTATGGGAACTGGAATGGGACGTACCGAGAACATGCCTCACTCTGGAACTGGAATGACTGGAACTGGAGCTACAACTGGTCTTTCAGGCCGTGATACCTCTCTTCCTGAAGGATCTGTCGGGCCACATGGCAGCCGTATGGCTAATGCCGCGGATCCAAGAGTGGATTCAGATCTCGACAGCTCTCGACGAACTGGAGGTCTGGGAGCTACCGGCAACACCTACGACCAAACCACCGGCACTTCTGGCTTTGCAAGCCACGGAACCGGTGCTCACGGCCCTGGTGCTGGTACTCACGGAGCTGGCACTACTCACCAGACTGGCCTTGGAGGCGCTGGCGCCGGCACCGGCTATGGATCTGGACCAGGACCTGCTCCTAACACCGCGGGCCCCCATAAATCTGATGCTCTTAACAAGGCTGATCCTCGCGTTGATTCCGATCTTGACGGAAGCAAGACCATGGGCAAGGAGAAGACTTTCCAGCAGTCGTAAGTCTTTCCACAAAAACCGGCCTCGGTACTTAACGCCACCGATTTTTGACACCACTTCTCTCACACAGCGATAACTATGCCGGCCGGGATCCTACCGATGCCACCCAGGTCCCCCCGTCTATCTTGCAGAAGCATGTGCCAACAGAGATCGCCCACGACAACCCTCACAGCGATCATGGCAGACGACACAGCTCCACTCACCAGGAGACTCACCGAGGCCTGTAGAGGGATATTGGGAGTTTAACGATGATATGGATATGTAAAGCAGCACTTCTTTAATGAATATTAATGAATTATCTTGCACTGAATACTCTTGACAACGGCTCCTCAAAACCTTAACTTAAGACGTGATAGAAAAGTAACAATATTCATTCATTTTTAAGTAACATGTTCTCTGGGATTTCTGCCCTGGTTTCCTTGGTTCGTCCAGCTAGGGCTGGTCATTCAGCCAGAGGAGAAGCTAGCACCTACAGCTATATCTGGCAAGATAATTCGAAAAAGTCGCCAACAAAGTCGGGTTTAAACTTCGCTCATACTTTTAGTATATCTAAAACTAAATTGATTTAACTCATCCTTTTTCCTATATGTGTACTTTACTATTTGAGTCTTTTCTTTCTCTTTAGTATTGTTGTAAAAACCTTGATTGATATTAAGCTAATATAGGTAGGTATATTAGGGATAAAATCTACTTTATTCTTATACTTCGTTATCATTGAAGCAGCTATCCCTTTACTTACATACTTCATGCGACTCTTAGATCCTTTCTCATGCTTTATTGCTACTTCATGCTATCTTATTACGTCTCTGTACAGCTCGAAGCTTTGCTCGCTGAGACTTCAAACCTCATTCTCTCGATCATGGTGCAACCTACCTAACCGACCCTGTGGCATGAGCATTAGGGCCATGCTGAACAACCGTGATGATCCTGGCCATCACCAGAATCGTATTCAGCCATATTGATGGCCCCAGTCCCAGAATCAAGGCCAATCCCATCCCATCCCTCACCAGTAGTATGGCTTGTCATCGCCGCCGCCAGTCTGGACATTGTCACCACCCCCAAATTCCACATTCTCATCACTAGCAGCTTCAACATCCTCGTCGTCGCTGTCATCTTGCTTTCCAAGGTCTCTTTGCCTTATTAACCTTCCTACGCTCGGAGTCCTTGTTAGAAAGCTTAGGAGGGTTGAGGATGTCGCGGTCTGAAGCGTTGATAGATAGAACAACATGCCGCCTGGGCACGCTTTTGGGAATCATCAAGGCGGCACGTTGATAGTGAGATAAACGTGGGAGACCCAGTGAGAACCGTGAAATATTGTTGTTGTTGTTGTTG
>JAALXK010000455.1:0-17002 GCA_012977745.1 Fusarium anguioides | reverse complement strand
GAAATCTTATTCCTTAGGATCCTGCACTTTTTATTCCCTTTAATATGATAAGGAAAAAAATATAGAGTTTTCTAGTAATGCGTTTACATAAATATGCTAGCTAGAGACTATTTTCCTTTTAGTAATTACTGATTTATATCAGGGAATATCTAATAGCTTGACCTTGATTTTAAAGGTAAGTACAATAATAGGTAATAATATTATATCTTTTTATACTAGCTGCTTTTTATTCCCCTTTTTATTTTTATTTTAAAGCCTGCAATATCTTTTGCGAGAGAAGAGCCGCAATAATCATCAAGTATTAAACCCGAATGACAGAGTCGTTTTATGTCAAAGAGGCAAAAGCTAAAAAAGTAAGAATAGTGGAGCTGTAACGCGTCGGCATGTCAGCCTTGCTATGTTTGTCGTAGTGGTTTGACCATTCCCACGGAACTGAAAATGCGGCTAGCTATTCTAAGAAGGCATATTAATATTTTTTCATCGAATGTAGAAGGTGAGCCCACTTATGGTTTCAAGTGCTGGTCTGGACCAGTGAGACGACCGTCGATTTCAAGCTTTATGTAATGACAGTATGAAATGCGGATTTGAGTGGCGAAGCCCTAGACAACGATCATCCAAAGCTTTGACAATAAACGGCCAGGTATCCGTAGATCAGAAATAACAAAGACGCTTGATAGCAACGATGGATAGATGATAGATCTGATGGTGTTTTTATAGCGTAATAATTACGATTGATATGTTAAATTGTCTCAAGACTGTAAGAGAATTGCCGGGGAGCGATTCAGACTCGAACTGTACGGTATCGTGATCTACGTGACTATTGAAATTCAGTTTCTTGAATGGGAAGGTCTTTAGTCCCGCTAATCCGGAGGTTGCTCCGAGCCGCATTCCGCGCCGATCCCCCTGCGCTTGTAGGGTTAGCATGAGATGTCGCTGCTGGTAACGTATTGGAGAAGTTTGTGATGGCTGCAAAGTAATTTGCTCCCTGAACTCGGCCCGGATCCTGGGGACTTAAAAGACTGCAGGACCGGAAAAAGCATATGAAAGTGAGATGCATGTGCTGATTTGAACATTCTTTAATCCAGACCCTGACCTTATCGGAATCACGTCAATGGGTCACAGCATCTGAACCATGCAGTTATTGCTTTTGCTGGCCACGTGGACATGGCTTATGACCCAGGTTCTATGCAGCGACCTTTCGAATTTTTTGACTGAGATTCCCAGCTGTGCGGTACGTGGATACATATTGGAGAGATCTATCAGTGAGATCTGATACTGACAACTTAACTACAGGAAAGCTGCATCTTGGACTTTGTCTCGGCTACGTCTTGTGGAACGAATGCAACATGTCTTTGCACCGACCCAAAGCTCAAGTCTACGGTGCTGCCATGCGTTGAAACTCATTGTCTTCCCAGAGAAGCTCTCGGTAACGAATCAAAATTGATGTATTCTTTTTCCATGCTGACCCAGTTATGCAGCCACCATCAATCTCACCTCGGTTGCATGTGACTTCCCCATACGCGACAAGCGCGAGCAGTTCGATATACTCACAATCACTTTGATCATAATTACTGGGGTCGTGGTTGGACTTCGGTTCCTTGAGAAGCTTCGATATGGCTCCGGGCTCCAGCTCGACGATTATGTTATTGCAGGCTGTTTTGTAAGTGGACATTCTGAGTACTCTTATACATACATGCTAATCACATCTATATCAGCTGGTTGATTTAGGTAACTCTATTATCTGTCTGTATGGTCGTATGTGTGACCTCTCTGTCTTCAGCACTGGAACAAAATTCTCACGAAGCTTTTAGTGTCTCGGAATGGTCTAGGTCGAGATGCCTGGAGATTCAGCCCTGATACAATCACCTCTTACCTACGTGTTTGTATTCTTGGATCCTGTTGATGGCTTTATTACTGACACTGTTAGTTTCTATACGCGGGGCAAACCCTTTATGCGACCGATGTTTTTGCGACAAAGATCTGTGTTCTGCTCTTTTACCTCCGAATATTCCCAGGTGTTACTATCAGACGGTTGATATGGGGAACTGTTGGTACAGCAGTTCTTTGTATGGTTATCTTCGACCTCTTGGCGCTGACACAATGTCAACCAATTAGCTTCTATTGGAAAGGTTGGGACCAACTACACAAGGGCCACTGTATTGGAATCAACCCACTAGCATGGGCTATCGCTGCAGTTGGAATCATCATGGATTTCTGGATGTTGGCAATCCCAATCTCTCAGCTCATACACCTTCAGATGCGATGGAAGAGGAAGCTTGCAGTTGCTTCAATGTTCTGCGTCGGAACATTGTAAGTATGCCCCGAAAAGATACCAGATTTGGTAACTGACCTTCCCTTTAGTGTGACGGTTGTGAGCATACTCCGACTTCGCTATCTGGTGGCCTTTGGTAATTCTTCTAACCCTACATGTAAGTGGCCAGCCACTCCCCTCTCATACAACATCACCGGATTCTGACCACGGCCATAGGGGATAGTTACAACACCTGCTACTGGTCCGTGATAGAGCTCAATGTTGGTGTCTGGTGTGCTTGCATGCCAAACCTTCGAGTTCTGATACTCAAAACATTCCCAAGGTTAGGAAGCTCAGTTGAAGCCACCCCAGGAAGTGTTCAATATGAAACCTCGGCAGCAGGGCGTTCAAGACGAGTGTTGAATAATGGATCATCAACAAACGAAAACACGATGTATAAAATCAGATCGAACCAGGGGCACAAGGTTGATGGTTCATCAAGCACAGCAGAATTAGTTGAGATGACGAGGTTTGCAACTGAAACTAGAAGTAGTCTAGTATAGATCTAAATTTGAACAGGCTCTTCGCTCCCCTTTGTTAACTTGACTCTTTTAGAGTTAGCTCTATAGTATCAATTGCAGCTTGATTCGACAAGAGCTTAGTAAAAGGTGATAGAATATATAACTCAATATTTTTTCTGCAGCTATTGCAAGACATACGATTACCTATAGCTAGTATTGCTATAAAATAAAAAGTCAAACGCAGAATTGTCTAGTAAAAATAAATCATTTAATGATGGGTCTTGACTAGCTCCTTGAAAACCCATGCTTATATCGCAGCCACCTGCTACCATATCAGCGTCTGGATCAATGTTTGCAAGGTTTGCACTGGAATTGGTTATTGGCTGATCATCCTTCCTATTCCAACCTGATGAACCATGAATCGATTGCTCATATAATGGCGTATCAGCTGGCACGTTTGGGGGAGAACCTAAGAACATATGGCCATGCTGGTTGTGTGACGTAGTATCCTGTGATCTTGTCGAAGGTATATCAATTCTCTCATTCCTCAACTTGAAAGCTCTTTGCTCAAGGACCTGCAACAAGCCTTTAGCATAGGTCCAGTACTTGGAAAGTTCCTTCAAAGAGGCCAGAAACGTGTCCAAAATATGCCGAGATTTAGCTGCCAACAGTGGCTTGCCGGTATTGATCTGGCTGAGGATGTAGATGGTAGATGTAAATAGAACATGATTGCTGTATAGCCACAGTGAAGAAATTGCACCTTCACTAAGCAAAACTTCGAAGACCGATGCAATTGTGACTGCGGCTTCTCTGCAGATAATAGCGTCCTCGTGTGCCTCCATAGGTCGATCCATTGTACTTCCATTTGGCGAAGGGCGATGAATCAACAAAACGAAGTTGCAGTGTGTTAGATGGAAAATAGATTGCCAAGTATCGAGGGCGGAAAGCCTTAGTCGTAATCTTTCTGGGACTGCAAGCATTAAATTACCAAGAGACTCATCTGCCTTTCTGATCGCCTCAAGTCGCATCTCCAAAGAAGACCGAGGAGACCAACCTTTTCTTATTGTTTGGGATATAATCTTGCACAACTCTATGTGGTTAATAGCAAAGTCTATGTCTCCTCCAGGAATACCTTCAACGTCTGAACGTTGAAGATCCGGAACGTCAGAGTCGTCAAGATTTCTTATTTGGTTAGTATATGGACATTAGAGAACGATAAATATGACAGACTTACATGACTTGAGGCCGACCGGCTGAGGTTGCCGAAATCGTGTCGAACTGAAAGAGGGCCCACCAGAGACGAGTATACATACGCTTGTAGACTGGCAGCATTTTTGAGTGACTGGCATCCCGATGAAGCCCCAAGGCCATGGCTGTTCTAGTTGCAATTCCAATCCAATGCCATGCGTTGCCGTCAGAATACCATGTCATCAAGAGCGGCACTTGAATGTAGACAAGCCTATCATGCCAAGAATCACTCTCGATAAGACCTTTCGCCCTCCGAAAAAAGACAGGAATGAGAGGAGCAAGGGTGTTATCACTCGATGATAGGGCATGAGCCCCTACCAACAATATGGCATTGAGTAATGTTAAACAAACTGGGTTTCTTGGATCTTGGCTGTGATACTGCATCATGAATAGCTCTTCATCAACTATCAGCCATCCGGGATTAATAATCTCAAAATACGTTTTTATCAGTCGAGCCTCAAGCTGTTTATCAAAACGTTTGAGTAGCTCGCCCGAGATGCCATGTTTCTCATACCAGTCTGCTCCCGAGTCCATTTGGCCATTATTGAAGTGAAATACTTTATCATTGTCAACCTGGGAAGAGCTCTGACGAACAAGGTAATGGCAGTTGGACAGTTCAGTTCCGATAAAGTGCGAGCGAGTCCGGTGGCCCAGTTCGGCGTCTCTTGTATCATTACGGCTCAGCAGGTGGGATCCCAAGTCTTGCTCCATGTCCTCTTTTGCAGTAGTGGCGGCTACATCGGTAGCCAGAGATGATACAGTCGCTGGTGGGTTTGACAACTCTCGTGGTCGGAGAGGAGAAAGAACGGCTGACTGGTACAACGACTGTCTGGCTTCCTTCTTGCTCGGGCACATTCGACATCCTGGGCGGTTTTGAGTGCTGCAGTTTGTACAGGGAACGCCTTTGTCGATGATATCGCAGCGGATCTTACGCTGGCGGCAGTTGACGCAAGCCCGTCCTGGGGGAAAGAATGTCAGACAGGGCAATTGGTCGAATCATGCGAAGGCGAACTTACTGGTTGGTCCATCAACACGAGATGGCTGTACCCTTTTCGCCGCGATATTCTGTGACCGCGGGCGATGACAAGGCATTTGGAGTTCGACGACGCGAAGGTGGGGGAAGAGTCAGAATCCAATAGGAGTTGAAAGATACTCAACTACGGTTGAAAGGTTGTCACGAAAGCATGTAAAACGAAAGCATGTAAAAGGTGGTGATGTTAGAGAAGAAAGGTAATTGCATCCAACCTCGTTCATCTGCGTCATTTCTGACCAACAATCTCAGGATGTAGATTACGGCGTGTTTCTGAGATTCACGGTCAGATCAAGTTGCTTTTCCTAAAATCTCGGCATCAAAAACCAATCAGCGTGATGGAAAAAGCCGGCGTTCGGCGAAAGCAACCAATCACGGCAAAAATTAGAGTCAGTTTCTAAATGGGGATAGTTAATTACGGCATGACAACCAATCATGTCGTGTCCCTTGACCGGGGGATGCTCAATTATATCGCTGAAAGGCGTCTCCAGGCCGTTTGCTTATCAATAGGTAATAAAGAAGCCCTATTCACCTAAGGTATATAAATGTCTAGAGCATAGCCGGATTGTTAAACATCATCGCCAAACTGAAGCCAATTGAGCAGAAACAGAACAATCCAACATTGATATCTACCCTAGCCATGATTCTCCAACAGAAACTTAAAAGTCGAGGTGAGTCACGCTCAAAGCACGAATCTATTTTCCAAATTCACATCGATGGACATCACGAATCCAAAGTCTATACGTCTGACTCCAAGATCTCGGGTGAAGTCATATTGACAACCCCAAGCCGGCTACCGTTCCAGACGGTCGAGATCAGTTTAAGGGGCACAACTTCAACCCGCCATGCATTTCAGTATGGAGCGCCTTTCATGACCCATACTTTCCTCCAGATGCAGATGCCGATACCTACATCAGCTTTACCCCCTAGTCAAGTCCTCGAAGCTGGGAAGCCATACTGCATTCCCTTTGTCTTTGTGATTCCTGAACAGCTCTCTCCAGCGGTATGCAACCATCAGAATACAGCAGTGAGGGAAAGACATTTGTGTGCACCGCCTAGCATAGGTGCATGGAACTCTGATGATCTCACGGGCGGCTCTGCATACGTTGATTATGCCATCAGAGCGCGGCTTGTGCTAGAGGAGAACAAGAGAGGGGAACAGCGACATGTTGATCACAACTGCTCTATCAGGATCATTCCCAGGTTCCCTGAGCAACCCCCACTACATATCGATCCTGAAAATTCTGAATACTGCTTATCTCAGACCAAGAAAATCAGGAAGAACTTGGTGTGGACCAAAATGGGAAGCATAAAAGCTTCGGCCTCCCAACCACTGCCAATCAACCTCGGCCTGGATGGACTCAAATCATCAAAGTCACAAATATCAATTGATCTTGAATACACTCCGGCATCATTCAGAGGCGTACCACCGGAAATCTATGTCAAATCAGTCAGTATCGAAACGCTTACAAGCTTCTGGCTTGGTCCTGTCGGCTATTTGCCTTATCAACATCAAAGACCGACAAGTTCTGCCTCTCCAACGGCACCATGGTTCACTTCAAACTCTCTCATTCTTGAAAGACCAGAAAAGGTAGCCTGGGAAAGTATTCAACGCCTCAACTCTTTAGAAGAGTCAAAGAAAAGAGCTTCGGAGCCTGTTTGTGCCATTCCAGACCGGACAGAAATCCAGATTCCAACATATACGACTTCAAATCGCTCTAATCACGAGCTACTGGAAAATGAGTTCGGCACATACAAGAGTGTCATTCTTCAGTCTTTCAGGCTTCCTACTAAGAATTTGTTGTTTCTCCCTACGTTCTACTCATGTATGGTCAGCCGGACCTACCGTATTCGAATCATATTGGCCATAGGCACTTCTGGCACCACTATATCGCTGGTGGTGCCGCTACAGATAACGGCCGATGAAGGATGTGGCGAGGTGCAACAGACTGAACTGCCCTTTTATGTAAGTAAAATTATTTACAATTTAATCAATGAATGATAGCTGACATGCCAAGACGCGTTATGATGGACAAGCCGAAGTCGCTGATTATTTCCTTCCGCCGTATTATCCATCAAGGTCTCAAACTTAATTGAATAGCAATCTAGTGAAATGAATTTGTATTGAATCTCACTCCAAGTCTGTTGTATCCATGCACTCACGTGCCAGTTGGGTGAATCCTGCCGTAATTTGTGTTTATTTCAAGGTCTGACCCAACTGGAGTGGATCAGAGAGTGCCCCATGATTGGTTTCAGCGTACCGTTGACCAGCATGGGTTTAACCTGACTCCATAATGCATGGACCAAGCCAGGCAGAAGTGAACCAAGGAATCTGTACCAACGATATAAAAGAGCTTTAGAGAGTTTTCTGCCTTTTTCTTTCACTTTAATTCTCCATTCTACACAAATAAAAAAACTTAGCAGGGCATCCTCAGTCATCATGGAAGATAACGTTATGGGCCAAGGCCTCTTTGTTGGGATCTTGGAGATGATATTCCCAGGCATGACCTACCTTCCCTACTTTGCTGCCTTTGCTTTCATGATTAAATTTATTTTCGACTCTTGGTCCGAGTCTATCATTGCCCGTTTCGTCTCTACTGTTGAAGTCTCTGCTCATGACGAGACTTACAACTACTTGATGAGCTGGATTTCCCGAAACAGTATTTCCAAGGACAACTATCGCTTACACGCATCCGCCAGTCTTACCAATGAATCCTTTAGCTGGTCATATGAGTCAGAAGGCAAGCAGAACAAAGATGAGGAGGACGAAGACCCGATAGCGAGGCAAATCAGTGAGAAGCGATCAAAGACATCACTCTACAATGCAAACCCACTTTATTGGACTCCTGCTTTTGGAACGCATTTCTTCCGCTATGAGAACCGCGTCTTGGCCTTCTCAAGGTCTTTTGAGAGCGGGAACTTTACCTCAAGTCCGAGGCAGCCTGAGAAACTGGCCATATCATGTCTTGGGCGAGATGCCAGCGTGCTCAAACGGCTCCTATATAATGCCCGAATCGACTTCGTGGAAAGACGGAAAGGAAGAACCAGTATCTTCAGAGCCACCAGGTTTGATGGCGACGATGATATGACATGGACTCGATGCATGGCCAAAGCAGCCAGACCTATGTCTACTATCATCTTCGAGGATCACCTCAAACAAGACTTTATCAAAGACCTCCGTCGATATCTTGATACCCATACCAAGCAATGGTACGCAAACAGAGGTATTCCTTATCGCCGAGGATATCTCTTTGCAGGCCCTCCGGGAACTGGTAAGACGAGCCTGACTCTCGCAGCAGCTGGCCTAATGGGTCTTGATATTTACATGGTCAACTTGAACTCCCCCCGTCTTAATGAAGACAGCCTCGCATCTCTCTTCCAGAAGTTGCCTGATACATGTCTTTTACTACTTGAAGATATTGATGCTACCGACTTGGCTCAGAAGCGAAGAGCAGTGACAGCCAGCATGGGTGCTGGAAGACGAAGGAAGCGAGATATAGAGCGTCTCTCACTTTCGGGCCTACTTAACGTTATTGACGGCGTTGGGGCTCAGGAAGGTAGAGTATTGGTTATGACTTCAAACCATACGGAGAACATTGATGCCGCTCTTTTGCGACCAGGGAGGATCGACCATACCATTAACTTCAAGCTTGCAACGTGTGAGGCGGCCAGAAAAATCTTCATCCAGATGTACGATGCTCCAAACGCGGAGACTGAAGGCAAAGTGTCAGAGAAGAGGGCAGACGATTCTATAAAGTTAAAGGCTTTGACATTCAAGAAACAGATCCCTAATCTGTTGCTCAGTCCTGCTGCCATTCAAGGCTTT
Source organism: Fusarium anguioides (assembly GCA_012977745.1). NCBI lineage: Eukaryota > Fungi > Ascomycota > Sordariomycetes > Hypocreales > Nectriaceae > Fusarium > Fusarium anguioides. Next base: position 8,126 of record JAALXK010000455.1, on the reverse strand, counting down.
CTACTTACCTATCAAGATGATCCGGATGAAGCTATTGCTGCTACTGGTGCATGGGTGCAGAAATCCATCAGCCAGAAAGAGAGTGGAGTTGAGAAGCTCGAGGAAGATGTCCAGACTGAATGTGAGCTATCGGATCCTAGAGACTCTGAAGATACAGACGAGAGTGATGTGTGAGAGTTAGTTCAAGTGGTTGAGTGCAGTACTGACAAGGATAGCTTGTGGTATGTTCTATATGACTCTTCAATGCAACCGTGAACGGAAGTGCCAAGAGACAATGACGCAAATAGCTCAAAGTGGTGACACGTGCCCCGGCACTGACGGGATCATGATAAAGGGCCTTCGGATCATCCCGCTGTAAATACTAGTTATGGGTTACACAATATGCGCGGAAGAGGAGATTCAGACAACCATCACCCAGAATTGGAAGGTGACTTTCCTCACCTGGTTCGATTCTTATGCCTACAGACTTGTGAACAAGGGAGACCGTTTACCTGATATGGATGTCGCTCCGTTACCCCGCCTACTGTATCTATTCTTGGCGGCAAATTGTCATTGTCAGCAATGGGAACACATATCCATATCTTGAACAGACCTACTTCATAGTACTGATGAAGTGTACACTGGAAATTATCCACCATCTGAAAGAAAGCAGACCTCTTAACACTCCGGGAAGAAAGGTGTAACAGCTATATCATGCCTGCCAGCGCAATTTTCCTTGACGCTCTTATTGTCGGAGCTGGGTTTGGTGGAGTCTATCAGCTCAAACGCCTTCGTGATGAGGGATTTGATGTGAAACTCGTGGAAGAGGCATCTGATTACGGTGGCGTTTGGTATTGGAACCGATATCCTGGCGCTCGAGTTGATAGCCCGGTGCCACACTATGAATTTTCTGATCCCGAGTTATGGAAGGGATGGACGTGGACTCAGCGCTTCCCTGGCAGCGCAGAAATAAGAGACTACTTCTCATACGTCGCTGACAAGTGGGATCTACGCAGAGATACTGTGTTCAACACACGCGTCTGCAAGGCCAAATGGGACGAGAAGAACAATATATGGGAAGTTGAAAGCAATGATGATAAGAGATTTGTTGCGCGATACCTTCTATTAAACACTGGTTTTGCAGCAAAAAGGCACACGCCTGACTGGAAAGGTATCGATACTTTTCGTGGTGTCTGGATTCATCCTTCATACTGGCCTATGGAAGAGCCTGACCTCAGCGGCAAGAGGATTGCTGTCATTGGCACTGGCTCAAGCGGTGTTCAGATCTCACAACAGCTCAGCCAAGTAGCTAGCCAGTTTGTCCTCTTTCAGAGGTCTCCGAATCTGGCACTTCCTATGAAACAAATTGACTACACGAGTCAAGAGGAACCCGTCTCCGAGGATCGTTACATTGAGGTGTTCAAAGGCCGCCATGACAGTTTTACGGGATTTGACTACAACTTCCTTCCACGCAACACTTTCAGCGATGATCCAGAGACACGCCGTGCAGTTTATGAAGACCTTTGGTCCCACGGCGACTTTCACTTCTGGCTTGCAACCTACCAAGACATGCTCTTCCAGCAAGATGCGAATGCAGAGGCGTATGCCTTCTGGAAGACAAAGGTTCACTCTCGGATCGGGAGCCAGCGAGTGAAAGAGCTTCTTGCACCTGAAAAGCAACCTTATAGCTTTGGCTGTAAGCGAATTTCTCTTGAGACAGGGTACTTCGATATCTTCAACCAGCCCAACGTGGCTTTGGTAGATGTTCACGAAACACCAATCTTGGAAGTTACAGAGCGCGGCATAAAGACAACTGAGAAAGAGTGGGAGTTTGACTTCATCATTTGCGCAACAGGATTTGATGCTTTCACTGGTGGTCTTATCCAGATAGATATCAGCGGTGTTTCGGGTGTCAAGCTCGCCGATAAGTGGAAAACAGGTGTTAAAACCTACCTGGGCATGGCGACGGCTGGATTCCCCAATATGTTCTTCACGTATGGGCCACAAGCTCCAACGGCCTTGTGCAATGGCCCAACCTGCGCAGAGGCTCAAAGCGAGTTCATTGTCAATATGGTCAAGCATATGTCAAGTCATGGCCTTGGTAAAGTCGATACCTGCCAAGACACAGAGACTGCATGGGCCGCAGACGTTCGTGACATTGCTAATACTTCTCTTGTACCAAGCACCAAGTCGGTGAGTTCCAGTATTCATATACAGTTTTATAGCTTTCGCTTTGCTGACTTAATATAGTGGTACATGGGTGATAATATTCCAGGCAAGCCGCGAGAATGCTTGGTATACCTCGGTGGGGTTCCAGCCTATACAAAATCGTTACGAGGCTGTGTCGAAAGCGGTTTCAAAGGGTTTGAACTTGTATAAAGTACCAATCTAGTCATTCTTTCTTTTCAACAGTCGCTCATATTTTTGATCAGGCTCCAGCATTGCCATACTTGAGCGGGAGGAAAGTACTTGTAATTTATAACAATGAATAGAATGTAAGTAGTCCAGAACTAGGACAAACATGCCCAACACAGTTGTGACCCTTGATCGCTGCCAATTGAACGCAATTAAATACCCTTGAGAATTTGAGGAAACAGCTTCTCGGTGAAATCCCAAAGAATAGGCGTATAGTCAGGTGCCCAAGTAAGTCCTGTCCAGAAAGTATTTCGCTGGCCTTGAAGCGCGTAAAGCTTATTATAGAAGCCCGCCTTGAGTTCCTGAGGAGAAACCTTTGGGACAGTCAAGCCATGGGAGGCAAACGCAACAATGTCAGGGCTGGTGACGTCGTAAGTACCAGCCTGATCCATCTCAGTGAAAGCATTCTTGATCAGAGACTTAGCGCCCTGAGCCGTCAGGTCCGCATTTCCGAGAACTCGTGTAGTCCAAAGGTCGTTGTTACCCGCACGGGTATAGGCATCGGCGAAGTCACCTCGTGGGAGGTAGAGATTGGTTGCATTATCGGGCGTGTTGCGAATACCGGAAACATCAAAAGGCAGACCAGTCTTCCCTACAACACCAACGTAGAGAGTCTCCCAGGAGAACTTGGAGAAGAGAGACTTCTCCTGGTTGTCAAGATCCCAGGTACCAACGTTGTCAGGCGATGGTGTGGCTGCAAAGAGCACCTTCTTGGCCTTGATGTGCTTCTTGCCAAATGGTGTCTGCACAACCAGATCATGACCAGAGGAAGTACGCTTGCTCCACGAAACTGTGCTTTGAAGGAGGACATCATCTCTAATAAGATCCAAAACACGGTCAAAAAGCGTCTCGGAAGAATAAGTAGATGGCCATTTGAATGTCGGGCCAGTAAGGCCCAGCCCAAATGCACCAAGCTGAGGTTCTCCGACAACGGCCATGACATTCCAGGTCGGGGTGTTCACAGCATCAGACAACCAGATCAGAGTGCGAAGGAGTGAGAGAGCGCTGGTGATTTTATGCTTCTCAAGAAACTGCCCGAAGGGAAGAAGAAGATCCTCAGGAACTTGGCCCTTCTTGAAGTAGCCGTTCTCAAACCAAGGCTGGTATTTGATCGCCAAAGCAGCATATTCAGCAAGAGCAACCGTCGAATTGATAGCTCCATAGTCGGGATCAACCTTCTTTCCAGTATTGAAGTCGATGTCTTTGGTAGCAAACAGCAGTTCGAGAGAGGAGACGATATCCGGGTCGATTAATCCGACATTGAATCGTTTGAAGAAGGCTTTGGTCGTCTTCCTGTCGAGATAGGCCTGGACTCCGTAGTTGATGGGTCTGCCTGTGGCACTTGGCTTGTACGCATGAACGTGGCCGCCCTAATAACAGTCAGTAAAGCCAACGTGTATCTGGGAAGGAATGCGACATACAAGTCTGTTTTCCTTCTCAATCACGACAACCTTCTTATGATAGTCCTCTCGCAGCCTGACTGCAGCGTAGGCTCCAGTGGCACCACCGCCAATAATGGCAACGTCGACCTCTTGGACAGAATCCTCGGGCTTTGCAAGAGCACCATGGCCCGCAAGATAGGCAAAGAAAGGGACCAAGCTATTGAACTTCATTTTCCAGATGATAATGGTAGTGAATGGATAGCTTAGGAGAAAAAGGTTTTGGGGAAGGGAGGAATGGTGCTTAAATGTTTGCACCAAATAGCCTATGGGTGGATATCCCGGATTGTTTGTCAAACCAGCCACGATTACACCGTTCCAATAAACGTCAGCGCTATAGCTAATCGGGGTACAAACAAAAGAGCGGTGCGAGTACGCGAAATGTTTGTCTCTTATAATTTGTTCATTTAAAAATTCTGGCACGGACGCACTGCTAACCTCGTAACACTGTCGATCAACAGAGATTATCAGGGCGATGTGGGAACTACCGACGTAGCATCCGGGACTTTCGGTTGAACAAAGTTTAAACGTCGTCTCATGCCATTACCAAGTGCACGGTTTTTATCCGTATAATTTTATTTCGGTCGCTACTCAAAGTCTATTAAATGAACCGTGACCAGTGGCTCATTTAGTCCCGTCATTGTCCGGAGGTTTGTGCAACATCGGGTGCCAGACCGGGTGCTGTGGAGCAGGGTCTCGCCTAGTATTCTAGCGCCTTCTAGCACGACTCTGGAGTCCATTGGCATGAGACACGCTCAGACAGCAGCCACATGACAGTCCTTAATGATGGAATATGTCACCTGTCGCATTCATATATACGCGAAAACCTTGTCTCCTTACTTCTTTGGCTGTCGAACTTTATAATTTATGATCTCACAGGATTTATGAAGCATTATAGATGTCTTGTATATTTCTATATCTAATTATTCATGTTGACCTGACAAAACCTCTGCTCGCAAGACGATTGATCTCCACCACTGTATCATTCTGTATATAAACCCCCGATATATCGTCTTCATTACTCGAACCAGATTGATGGCTCGATATAACTGTTTGCACTCCCTCCGGGTGTTGAATATCACTCGAATTATAATTGTATCCCGGCTCAAGGTCTGCCAATTGGCGCATAGAGCTTGTTTCATCCTCATCTCTTGTCTTGTTTGTTCTTACAATAGTTGCAAGCTTGATATTGCTTGGTCGGCTGATAGGCTGGCTGCTTTTTCCATAAGAGCTAAGAAATCTGGTGGGGAGAATGTGAACGAAGATGGGGCGGAGAAGGGGAAAGCATGCTACATCGAGATTGTCAGTCCTCGACGATAGAACAAAGCTGAGACAACAACCGCTTACCAGACACAATGGCAATGTTGACTTCAACGGAGCCTAGGATACAGAACATGGCGTAATCGTGAGGCATCTGCGTTGTGTTGTTGGGGTAGTTGACAAGTTCAACCAGAACAAACATGGACGCAAGACAAACGCTAGATAGCGGTCAGTTATATGGAAACGTGACTTTGAAATGATTGATAATACTTACATAGAGCCAATAAGAAAAAGGGCTGCAACAGCCATCTTCTGACCTAGTGGTAGGGTGAGACGCACGACTTCGATAATGGGCAAGACCAAGATAGCAAGATCCATGATGAAATGAGTCGTAATAGTACCGAGAAAGAAGTTCTCGCTGTCAATATTGCATACTTTGTCTGTAATATTATAGTCCCAGAGAGACTGGACGGGAACGCAACGAAAGGTGAGCATGAAGGTTCGAATAATAATCCATATAACCACCATGACAAGTATCACGATGATTGGGATACGGATCGACGAAATACTAAACAACCGCCAGTAGAGAAACAAGATAGCAAGCTTTGAACATGCAATTGACGATGCGTAGCACAGTGAGTTGAGGTAGGCAAGAAACCGAGCCTGTTGCAAAATTGCCTCACGTTCATCGGTAGATATGGAGTCAGGAATATAGACGCCGAGATATGTATGTAACGTCCCTTTCATAATGTAAGCCAAAGTTTCAAAAGACAAGATTATCACAAACATTGGACCATGATGCCGCAGTATCCTGTTGCGAAGAGAAACGCTATAACACAAAAGTAATCGTCAAACCACCATTTCATTTTGGTCATACGCCGAGCGCATATGCGCAAGATAAGAGAGGTTAACGCTGCGAGCCACGGTACTGCAACGCCAGCCCAGATGTTAGGTTGGAGACCAGCCATAGTGTCGACATGTCATGCGCTGTTGATGGGCTTATAGGAAAGATTGAGAATTACGGTGGCGGGGTGACTCGAAAAAAGCAAACTTTGACAAGAATGGGGGGACATGATGCAGGGAGGCGAGGTTCTGCATTTTGAATGGCAGCGATGACGGGAGAGCTGAGTGGTACCTGTATCTGTCTGTCTGCAGATTGCTGACTCGCTCGCCACATCGACAATCTACAATGAGGGCTCTCCCCGGATTATACCATGCTCAGAAGAGACTAGTTTGACCGTTATCTGGAGGTTGGATCCAATAGATAAGATTACCTGTCAATTTAGAGTTTCCGCTTGCTGGAAACAACCGGCGTAGTGGGCCTACTACTGGCTGTGGGAGTTGTATGGCTTGAATGAGGCTTAAGCCTCGTTTGAAAGGTTTACCGTTATCAGTGCGACACTTCAATTGGAAATATGCTTTATGACCATTGTAAGCAGAGTCAGAATGCCTTAGGAACAGAGTTCGCATCCTTCTAGATGTAAGTCTCGATTTACCCAGTTGCTGTGACCTCTCCAAAGATCATGATTGCGGAATTCTTTTCCAGCCACAGCTGAAACTGCTATTAATTCCGCTCCAGGTGGCCTTGGCATTATGTATCCATTGGATCTGGCCATGCGAGCCATCCCTGAAAAGCAGAATCCAATCATCTCTAATGATACTAGCAAACATTGGACAATTTGACTCCCTTAATCCTACCCAACATTTACCCTCGTTAGGTATTGACCTCGAATCCCAAGATGCCGGGATGTATCTCGGAGCAGAGGTCTCGCGCATCAGTAAAAATGGCACCATCAGCTGGTTCGCGTTATGATCGCATTATTTACTAGGCTAAAATGTGTTTAGGCAATTGAGCGCTCACTCCGTGAGTATAGATGTTGATAACAAAAATGATCAATTGACGCACTCATGTAAATTTACCAAAAACCACGGTTTAAATTGTCAAGTTCAAGGAAAGTAGTACCGGCTGAATAAATGTAACTGCAGTCATCTAGAAGCAATATAAAGAGAGAAAAACAGACAATGCTATTAGTCATACCGCGCCTAGTGAAAATGAAGATCCAAGTCTTTAGGCAGAAATAAAACTAAAATAAAACAATGTGTCAAGTAAAATCTTATTACCCTAAAGCTATAAACTGAACAGTAATAATAAACTGACATTTGCCGATTCGGCACCGAGTGGGATGACATTTTATTGCCAGACGGGGTTAATTATATCTATCGCCGAAACCATAACATTTTAGACCAATAACAATTACAAATATGGCATCTCGTCTACCTAATGTAGGAATATAAGATCAAACGATATCCCAGGGCAAAATAATTAATTTTAAACACATCTTAAAACTGATTACTGAGTCAATAATTACTAAATCATTATGACCACTTCCACCACCGACGCTTCTGCTCACACTGCCTATGGGCCTTCGGAAACTGCTCTTCTTCTTCTTGACTGGTACTCACTCTTTATTGAGAAACTCGCTGGACCAGAAGCAGCCTCTGCCCTCGATGTAGCTGTTCAACTGCGAAAATGGGCCAAAGCTCAAGGCATCACCGTCGTTCACTGTCTTATCGACGTAAACGCAAAACCCTACGCTACGTGCAAGGACATTCAGCGCCTCCAAGGTCTTTTGAACATGATGAAAGATGTGAAGGAGCCAGAACCCACCGAGCTGCTTGCAGATGATAAATCCGAGCTCACTTTCTATCGTGTGCCGGGACATATTTCGGCACTCAAGTCACCTGGTCTCTTGGAGTATCTGATGGAGAAGGGTATCAAGTCACTTGTTCTTACTGGACTAAGTACCTCTGGATGTGTATTACGAACAGCTATCACTGCGACGGATGCTGAGTTTGCGACAACGGTCATAAGCGATGCTTGTGCTGATAATGATCAAGATCTTCACAAGGTTATTTTAGAGAAGATTATTTCGTCTAGGGGCCATGTAAAGAGCTTTGCGGAGTTTCAAAAGGAGTTTTAAGAATTAGTAAAGCCTTAAGCTTATAAAACTAAGTTTTTATATAGCTTTATAT